>CABFOW010003051.1:24920-76623 GCA_902141385.1 Timema californicum | reverse complement strand
CCCGCTAAAACCAGTACGGCTGCTTCGGAGACCATGCGGTAGGCACAGGTCATCCTCGAGGCCCCTCGCCGTTGTGCTGCCGCTATCTTACGCCGATAGGTTTTTTGCTTCAGGATATCTGCCCATATTTCCGCTCCATAGAGCAAGATTGAGTGGAGTACTTCCAGAAGAACTCTTCTCTTTTTAGTTCGTGGACCCATTGTGTTGGCTATGATTCTCGATAGGCTGGATACCGTCTTACTGGCTTTTATGCATGCTCTTTCTAGGTGTTCGCGAAAGGACCGCACAATAGGAAACCCAGGGCCTGCTACTTGAGAAACGCAACGGAAGCTATGGAGGCTGTAATGACCTTGCCCAATGTCTAGGGGGCTGCAAACCATTCCTTTCCGCTCACCCATTAGTAATTGGCCAATGAGCTCACTGTTTACACCCCAGGTCATGATGTCCATGTGAAGCAAGCTAAGCATTGTGCCAACTATTGAAAACAGATTCAAGATCATAATGTAATAATGTCTAGTGGTCATAGGGTCTGGCTACGGACCCAGAGGTCCCTGGTTTGGTTCCCGGTGCGTCCAGATTATCTGGGAAGCAGTGGGTCTGGAACGGGTTAGATTCAGCCTAGGGTGTATAAATAAGGAGCTACTCGAATAAAGTAGTAGTGGCTCCGGTATAGAAAGCCGAGCTTAATGGCTGGAGTCATCGTTGTGCTGACCATATGACACCCTCCATCCGCAATAATTGGCACTAATTCGTCAAACAGTTTGGTAGCCACTCGGTAGGTATAGTCTGAATGTGGTCTGACACCATGGAGTTACTTTTATTACATTTTTAGTGGATGGTAAACATCGTTATGGATAAATAAAAGAAGAGAGAATATGGGAGTGGGGTAGGTGGGGAGGGGGGTTCAAAATTTCCTAATATAGCATACATTTAAAGAGAAATAATAAATGTTCGAGAACCACTGTTCTATAGGGACACATTTTCAAATATATATCTTGAAATAATCCCTTGGCGTTCTTGTACAACGGTGGTTGAGGGTCCTCGGCCCCCAAATCTCCCCTGCGACTTTTAGAGTACAGCATACCTTATCATTTTTCTCAGAATACGCCACTGGGAAATTAGGTGGTGCGATACGGGGTGGTAAAATTGGTCCCAATTAACCTCCTTCCACTGTTCTTCCTTGAAATTCAAACTCCGGACGTTGACTCTAAATCATCAATGCGAGGGAGTTCTACCAAGAGGTCTTCAATTTATTTTTGTACATACATACATAAATATATCAGTTGGATGTATGTGGGGTATTGCAAAGAATGACGTAGTATCGAAAGAGGCAAAGATGGCAGTTTATAAAAGTGTGTTAACGTCAACATTGTTTTATGGATGTGCGTTGGTCAGGAGAAACACAAGCTCATGGTGAATAAGGTTGGAGTGAGATATCTAAGAATGTATGTGGAACAATTCGTTTGGACAAAGCTAGTAATAATGAATGGTTGCTGAAGTAGGGCGGCTTGAAAGGGAATGCAATAGGTCAATGTTTGTTTATTTTGAGCATGTTGAGAGGATGAGTGTGAATCGAGTGGTGAAGCAAATATATGAAGGTAGGGTGTGTGGAACAAAAGGAAGGGGAAGGCCATGTAAGACGTGGCTAAATGTTGTAGACGAAAGTGTGAAAAAGAGAAATAATAAGAGTTTTAAGAAAGAAAGAGCATATATGACTCGGTGTACGGATGTTGTTGTAGTGAAGGGAGTATGCAAGGATAGGAAAGTGTGTAGAAAGTTAATGAGAATGGATTAAGTACAGAGTTGTTTTTTTTAGATACATACACAATTTCTTGCCTACCCTGTAAGGGAACTGAGTTATTAGATATTTATGTATATATTGGCCTACTATAAAGTTATTTTAATGTCGTAATATTATTCCACAAATATTATTTTAAAATTATTATTATTATTATTATTATTATTATAAAATATGTTATAAACAATAACATAAATGTTATAACATTATAATATATATTGTAATGTTATTTTACAAATTTTGTTTTAATTATTTATTTTCGACACTACCGATAGTTTCCAAAATCCAAGATTATTGACAATAATTTATAAGCTTTCATCGTGACGGTTGGTGTAAAATACAGATCAATTTAACACGGTGGAAACGTGTAAGCTGGTGCCAAACTCACTCTCCACACCCCAATTACTTACCACGTAAATCCACACAGCCGGTGTATATTTATACTTAAAATGTGTATATGTATGTACATGGCCTAGTGGTAGGATTTCCTGGCTACAGATGTCCCGGGTTCTTTCCCCAGCACTTCCAGAATTTTTCTGTTAAACTGTGGGTCTGGAACGGACTCGAACTCAGTCTCGTGAAGACAAATGAGTAGCGACTTGAATAAATAAGTCAGCTCCGGTCTATTAAACTAAAATTAATGGCCAGAGGGTTTGTTATGCTGACTATATGACACTCCCTAACCAAAAATGTTGGCACTATTATTGCAAACAGTAGCGGCCGCTCTGTCGGTATAGCTCGATTGCCGGTTTAGGCCATGGAGTTTTCAATAAATAAATTAGTATAAACATGTATATATACTTATATACATTTATATAAACATGTATATATACAGGGTTGTCCATAAACTTTGTCCAGGGGTCTAACAATAAAACAGAAGACATAATGCTAATGCAGCTACTATGATCAACTTTGATTAACCTTAATATACAATTATATTTGTGTGAGTTGTGTCCACCATTGGCTTCCCGAACAGTGCGAAATATTTTAGGATAAGAAAGTAATTGTTGTTCAAAAAGGTTCGTTTTTCACTCCATGTCATGAAGAACAGCTGTGAGATGTCCCACAAGGGTGTCACGTTCCGCAACCCCCAGAGACTCAACAGTATCGTGGAGAACAGCCCCAAAGTGCTCAGCTACATTTAAATCAGGATATCCACCTGTCCATTCAGAATTTCCCAAGAAGTCAATACTACTGTTCAGCAAGAGTTCCTGTGTTGCATTTGCTTTGAAATAAGGGGTTTTGTCGTGGAGAAAACAAACCTCTTTCGGATCGATGGTATTACTGACATTTCATAAAAATAGAGTTACATTTTCTTGATGAAAAAAGCTTCCGATATATTCGTTATTCCATGACTCGCCTTCATTTTTGATAATCCCCATCATTCTCTCCAGTGTGAAACAAATGAATATCCCGATGTAATATGGCTTCTTATAAATATCCTGGTAATGTTCATCGTCTGAAATCTCGTTTAAAAACCATGCAGACTACATAATTTTGGAAGTTCTATCTCCGAGATGTTCACATAAAGAAATCGTCACTTAGTGCAAGATGCATGAATGATTGTTTTGCTCTCCTGTGAATGTTTTTTCCGGGCATCCTTCACCAAATTCAGTCTCGCAGTTTTCATAAGCATTTTTCCCATTTATGGTAGTCCACCGGTCTTATTCCGCACCCTCTCACCAAATCACTTGTATGCAGATTACAGTTTCCTTTGTTGAAAATTAAATTATTATATAATCGCACTAGAGTGAGAGGAGACCAGTATAGATTAGGGTGGCTTGGACCCGCATCAACAGGGAACCAGACTAAACATAGAGCTCGTTTAGTCTCTTTTGCCGGTAATGTATAAGTCTGGGCTCACTTCTCAGTAAGATAAAAACTTTTAATATAGCAAATTTTTGAATAAGAAAATTATAATAGTTAAAAGAAAAGGGAAATATAGAACCCATTGGCAACGCAGCGCCGGGCTTATAAAATGAAAGTTGCCCCTAAAACAAGATGGGGATAAAATATTAGTCGGGGCGAGGAAATACAACTACCAAAATAATATCTTTATAACATCAGTAAGCAACTATGTACAGTTACAATTTGATTCAAGTCAACAAATATAAATATTGTTTACTTATTACAAAAAAATATAATTATTAATTACAAAACCTCTGGATAGAACAGGATAAAGTCTACAGGAGTCAAATTTGCATTATTACTCGCTAGAAATTGGTATTGATCTAAAAATATAAATAATATTATATCAGACAGCTCAGTCTCAGATTTTAACAAAAAAAAAGAGGTACTAGCAAACATTGTCCTTGTAATAAAATCAACATTTAAAAAAATACTACTAGTTTATTCAATACATGTCCAAGATATTATATTTGCATCGAAAAATTACTATGATAAAATGTTTTCATTACTAGTTTATTCAATACATGTCCAAGATATTATATTTGCATCGAAAAATTACTATGATAAAATGTTTAAGCTACACAAGTTTACAGACTGCAAATTATTTATTATTTGGTTTGTATACAGAAGCTATTATGTATAAACTCATAAGAAATAGATTGTTTAAATTTATTACGACCTAAAAATCAATTATTTATATACTGTCAAACTCTTGTATACAATAATATCCATACCATCTTGAAGTGTATATTTGCATTTAGCATTATCAAGCTGATTCTCTGATTTGTATTTTGTACAGCCATTTTTCAATAAACTACAATAATTCAACGATAGATATATGTTTGAATTTATTTTATAATACGATATTACCAATGAGAAAATCGCATACATGTTTTATTAATGTTACTTTCATAATAGTAGTGCTTCATTGAAGACTATTCAAAATAGTTTTTGAAACTTTCTTAGTATACATCTATCTATAATATAATCAAAATCTGCCTGTAGTAAATTTCATTTTTCGGAAACCGATATTTTAATATAACTCAACGTATTCTTTAATTACAGCTATGAAAATAAAACAGTTATTGTGGTTGATGTATAGCTTATACCTGTGTCCTCTTATGGATTGCATTAGTACCAATTATATTACATTGATACTCCCATTTATTAAATCTTCAATGGTTTATGATGTCAACGTCTTCATTTGCTCACAACAAAGTAAGTTGATTGATTTATTTATTTTTGTAAAAAAAAATGTTTAGTTTTAAATAAGTTATAGTGTTACTATCCCATATTCCCGTGGGAAAATTTGTTTGGATATCTTAGTGGGTCTGGTAGGTAAGCGATGAAATAAGTTGTGAGTAAGTGTTGAGTAATTTATTATTAAAAGCTAGACTGTTATTACTGAGAAAGTACAAGGCGTGATGTTTAGTTGCTAGGGTCAGTTTAAGATATGTTTGAGGTCACTAGCCCATGTCAATGTGCTGCTTTCCAACAGTCCACTCATTGCCCTAGCTAAGATATTTACGCAGGTATCTTATATTCACAGTCTCCCATCACTCTAAATACAAAGCGACTCGAGGATTAATAGACTGTTGAGTAGGCTACAAGTTCGACTTTCCCTTATGGCACTTCCACCATCGCCCAAGATATTGTCTTGGACTAACCATCTGCTGGGCAGAGGCAGGTCCTACCATGTCAGAAGAAGACGTATCACCACGCTCCAGCCCTTCTCCCAACCAACTTTTGTTATCCAAAACTTAGGTGACCTGGTGGTTTAGGGGTAATGTGTCAGACTTCTATGCTGGCAGCCGGGGTTCAATCCCCGGTCCCGGCACAGATTAATCTGATATCCAAACCCTTCCTTCACCTCTTACAAGACGTGTATTAATCACAAATTGTGAATGTGAGGAATGCCAGGCCTCCACCGTGGTTCGGATTCCACGATAAACTGTAGGTCCACCATTTCAACTCACAATCACCCTACCATTACACATTAGCGTAAGTGCGTATAACCCGAACGGGTAGTAAGACGCGGTGCTAATAAATATCCCAAAAATAGGCTTTCCCCTTCCAAAGTTGCCTTTATTACTAATAGTTTGTTTCAAAAAATGATATTTTAGTGTCGATGCGCGTAACTATTTTCTGACGGTAGCAGGTGTTATTCATCAGAGCTTGTATAACTTTAGAAGCTAAAGAGGTGCAAGCACTAACAATAGAAACAAATACGAGATTAAACTTTAAAATAAAATCAACATTAAATGATCAAATTCTCACTTAAAATTATAAATGATTATAATTTTAAATCCTAAATAGTTAGATAATTTTTGCGCCATGTGTAATGTATACACACCATTAATAAAGGACTACACTGGTTTCAAGCCATGAAGTTAAGATTCATTTAAAAGTTATTGCTATAAATAACGTTAGTCTAAATAAGTTAATCAATTAATTGTATTAGTTGTATTATTTTGTTTTCTCTATTTTCAGAAGTATTGAAGGTAAGCGAACTCTTGTCTGAGCAAGGTGTTCGTTCAATAGTACATTCCTTTGACAATCATCCTGACCTCGCTAAATTGTTATTTGCAGACACTAATGGGATAGCAATTATCATAGACATCGTATGCCCTGAATCACAAAGCATAATTGAACAGGTAGGTTGAATACATGATTTTTTCACTCACATAATTATTTAAAATCATTGAGGCTGACAATAAATTCAATCTTGCCTTGCTTCTCAATCTTTTAAATGCCGAATTTGTTGAGCAGTCCACACTCCTGATTGCTGCTATATGACGACACCTCCTCTATGGAAGATGAACACGATCAAAGTAAATAAGATCAACCTTGTATATTGTTCCCTAGGCTAGTGAGCAGAGCTTGTTGAGCAGTCCACATCTCTGGTTGCTGCTATATGACGACACCTCCTCTATGGAAGATGAACATGATCAAAGTAAATAAGATCAATGTTGTATATTGTTCCCTAGGCTAGTGAGCAGACCTTGTTGAGCAGTCCATATCTCTGGTTGCTGCTATATGACGACACCTCCTCTATGGAAGATGAACACGATCAAAGTAAATAACATCAACCTGTTATATTGTTCCTTAGGCAAATGAGCAGAATTTGTTGAGCAGTCTGCACCATTGGCTGCTACTAGGAGATGATAACTCCACTATAGACGATAACATCAACATCCCTCTCAACAGTCACGTGGTTCTAGCCACTGAACAGAAATATGATTCAAGTGCGGCTATAATCCTTCAGGACGTTTACAAATTGTCGAGAACCTGGCCCCTCATCTATACTCCTGCTAGGGTGTGGCTCCCAGGACAGTCATTTCCTCCATCACCATCTAGGGATGACTTTCAAGGTCTCGTGCTCAAAGCTGGCGTGGTGGTAAGAACCAAGGGAGTCTTGGAGATTGCTTTCTCCACATAACAACTGAGATAGACACCAGAAATGACTGCTCGGGCGCAAAGCTTCCTTAGCTCAGATAAAAGCACATAACTTTCAAATTGCCTTGCATAGGCGTTAGGGACACACCTGACAGTAATGAGTTAAAATGGGCTACAGCACACACAAAAGCTCCTATACTATTTGTAAGGAACTTAAGCAGCTTTATTCTGTAGCTCTCTTTATTTTCTAAAAATGCTTTTTAAAATTTCCCGAGAACTTAAATCACTTTCATCTGCATGATGCGTTGTTCAGATGTGAGGGCATTCTTTAAAATGCTTCTTCCGGTGCTTGCCTGGAAGGATAACACTATGGCCCTATCTTAAAAGCTGAACCATGGATATATGAATGTATATCATATACATTTTCTGTGCTCTCAGCTCTGATTGTGTTAATTGTTTTAATTGTGTTGGTAGGATGAGCATTTTTTATAAGCCATGTAAGACCAGCAATTTAACTTTTCTTATTTGAAAAAAGATTAACAAGAAACAGATAAATAACAAACAAATATACTATCAAATATAATAGATACAAATTAATGTTGTAGAGAAATAAACATCTGTCTTTTATCTAATTGTGAATATATTCATTGAATGAGGGATTTTTCCCAAAACTATTAAATTATATATTTTATATTTATAAATTAGAATCTATCTCTCAACTTGGAGGTTCTCTGTGAATTTGATACACTATAAAAATTTTATCTGAAAATATATTTATATAAAGTACATAATATAAATTTCATAGATTCAATTAAATAAACATTTATTTTATATTTACCATTTGTTCCCAAAAGGTGTTTGAGGATGATTGGAATCATCGTCAAGATTTGCAGTACAAACATCTGGACACGTGGAGCAAAGTGAGCTATGGACCCATGGTGTACGTGTCTGAGATGCTTAACTTCAGGTGAGGCTAGTAAACACCAAATAATGTAACACAATAATAATATATTAATTATAAAATAAAGGTACTAGAATATATATATATCTCACATCAAGAGGAAACAGACTGTTCAATATATTAAGTAATCCCTTGTACGCCAACTTGTTGTGGTGTTACGGAACAAAAAATTAGTGTTGGATTACTTGATTGTGGAAATTCATGTAGATATGTAAATTCCCAATTTATTAGGAAATTAATGATTCAAATACTATTTATCTGATTTAGTGTATTTGTTAATGGCAGGTTTTTTTATTTGTTCTAGTATGAACGAGACATTTGTAGATTCTTGGGGCTATACGAAATACGACGGTGTGTTCACGGGCTTGGTGGGTCTATTGCAGAAAGGAGAATGTGACATTGGCGCCGTCCAGTGCTTAATAACAACAACCAGACTTGATGTCATTGATTACACTGTAGAAACCTTACCATTCAGGTGAGAAATAATATGTGTTTTTAAAACTTAAATAAGTTGTGCCAGCTGACAACAGGGTATATTGTCATGCTTCCTATTCCTTTAAATAAATATAACTTTCTGGCTTTAATTTATGATTACTATTTCTCATCTTAAAATAGCACCACATAAATTTCTAACTTATGACGAACTTCTTATATAAAATCATAAATTTGGTGTAAACGAGCTGGAAAATTGTATTTTAAGAAACTAAATAAAAGGGGAATAAATTTTCTAAAAGCTATGTTAGTTTCATGTTCAGGAACTTCACTTAACCCAGGCTGTCACTAACGTTGAACATATTTTTAGCTTAGTTGTGTCTGCTGATATATATTCATTCACGACCGATAGCATAAATTCACTACTGATCTTCTAGGCCTGAGTTATCAAATTATCGCAGATTTCTGCACGTATTGAATATTGTGAAGAATGGATAGTTTTATATTATCAATTGTAACAGACTGCGTATAACCCGAACGGGTAGTAAGACGCAGTGCTAATAATAATAATTGTAACAGAGGCCCTCATTTTGGCAATTTCATATGGCTTTATTCTGAAGAGCTTTATTCTAACATCTGTGGATTTTATTTGGTGTTGGAAAAGATAGGTGATTATTTCCAGTCCAATTAGCACTGAAGTCCTTGCAAAGCGAAAGGCAACAGAGTTAAGTAAATGTTACTATTTTACTGTATGCAATACGAACTAAAATTTATCTCTTAAAAAAACTCAGTACATGGAAATCATGGCTGTTAATAAATGAGGTTAGTTATCAATTACTGACCAGCTAACTCCTGAGCCCCTAATAATTTTTTCCAATGTTTCAAAGTTTTAATACTAGCAATGCTACACAAATTATTCTTGTTCTGCTTTAAGACATTCAACATTAAACTGGAGATTTTTTTTTCTGCAGTGCTACTGAGGAATCATTTAAATAATGGAATCTCCATTATTAGACACAATAGCATTTGAATCACCTGTGAAGCTAGTTTCTCCACTAACCAATAATGGCATAAGGCTTCATTGAAACGGTTCGTGATTCAAGTCTCTAGTTTCACTCTAAATATGCATCATTTCATTAATTCACTTTAAAAATTCTCAGAGACTTTGGAAAAGTGTCTTTCCTCGTGGGAAAATAAGGGAAATGGAACATTTCTCAAGAAGGGATGAGTTTATGCTTAATTGAAGATTTATTTCTGGAATTTTTGGACTCAACACCTCAAATTGACACATTAAATTGTTTCTAATTTCTCAGTTTATAATTCATGCTACTAAAACCTGTTGAATTTGCTCTAAATGTATTTACAAAATTTACTTATATAAACAAGTACAACAAAATTGTTAACTATACTTATCTATATGGAGTTAAAAATATCACATAGCTATTATATATTTTAGTTAGGAAGTTAAACACTTTAATGATTAGTTATAATTAGTATAGTAGTAACTTACTTGTTTTTTATATAAATTTTATGAAATAAATAATAAAAATAAATTGCTTATTGGGCTTACAATAATTTTCTGAAAGTTGATAACCTTTTAGTTTTTTTTATTGTTAAGTATAAAAGCAGTGAATTTTGTTGTTACAGACCACGGTTCCTGTTCAGACAGCCCCCTCTATCATCAGTTACCAACATCTACACCCTGCCATTCAGTGTAGCCGTATGGACAGCATATGGCATCACAGTGGCTGTCATAGTCATATTCCTGTTAGCAATTCAAAGAATAAGGATAAGAAATAAACCTCATAAAGATAATTTTGAAACAACCTCAGACTGGAGTGAGACGTTACTTAACTCTGTGGGAATAATCTGCCAGCAAGGTAAATTTAATCAAAATATACTAAAAATAACAACACCGATAGGTATAGCCATGGGTTAAATTATTGTATTCATCTTCTAATCTTTACTAGCACATGGGTTGAGGAGTCAACTATGTATTTATATAGGCCAGAAGGGTTTTATAGCATTTGAAAGAAAAAAATCACATATGCAGCAATAAAAAATTGTATATAAATATTTTCCCACTTTTGTCAAATATGTCAAATTAAATCACACACAAAAAATATTTTTCATCATCAAATAAAATCTTTTCACCTATCCTTTAAATCTTTCAGATAAATATATTTATAGTTCTCTTATAATTAATTTGAGTCAAGGGTATATTGGTATAATGAAAATGATAATCACACTTTGCAATCTACCCGTCTATATATCTCTCTCTCTATATCAGTAGCATCTCGTGACCAAAATTCTTAGGCAAGCTGGGAACGAAGGGGGGGGGGAAGGGTCCCCCTTCAGACATTACATAAAATATTATATGCTTCAAGAAGATATTTGACGGGTTTTTTTTGTGAAAATTGTGGGTTTGGGTATCCTTTTCCCTGATTTACAAAAGGCACACTAGAATCTATATAACGTATACCCAAGAGGATTGGGGGGGGGGGGTAAGAGGCATAACATATATTGCCCTCTTTATTTTAACAAGTGAGGAGAAAATCCTCCTGCGTCTACCACCCCGGTTCCGCCTCCCCTAAAGCTGACAACTTTGAAATTAAATATATATATAAGAAAATGTTATGTTTATATTTAAATATAAACCAACTATATTGTATGTTAATTAATTACGTCAAATATACAATACATATAAGTAATAACAAATTATATATTTCTTAAATTTTCACTAAAATTGCAACCTGCGTCATATTTGGTGTATTTGATTAGCTTTAGATATTAAATTAATTTTTATATACGTAGGCCTATATCAATGATCTTTTACTCGCCGTATTTTTTTCCTAGAGTTTGTAAATAAAGTCTATCCTCCTCTCCTTTTTACGAACTCTGCTATGAATCTTTCATGGATGTCTACTTCTTGCTTCAATTTAAAAAGTGAACCCTTTTTAATTGAAAGGAGTGCCAAACCAGAAAGTCTATTTTATCCCATAGTATTTCTGGAAAATGTTTTTACTCTTTTGAATGTTTAAAATTACGAGTATCTCTCAACTGATGGATGATCCTGGGATTGTTAACACAAGTTCACACAGGTTTTTTTTAACTCCTGTAAAAGGACCTGCTGCAACAAACTCCACAAAAGATGTTTAAGCACGGGCTGGGATCAGTAATTAGTCCATTTTCCCCTTTAACGCAAAACTCCCCTAACTCTATTCTCACCCAATTAAATTTCCACTTTTGTCATTTCTGTGTTTTGAAAGAGGAATGCGATAGTATCTTTCAGTTTCTTCGGTTCTAGTCGTCAACCATCGGGCAAATAGCTTCGGTTGTTGAAAAGTCGCAAATTTGTTGCTTAAATTCCTATCTGAGTCACACTGCTCTTCCCCTTCCCCCTCTTAAATCTATGACGTCACAAATAAGAACTACAATAGGTAGAGATATGGGATGAAAGACGAAAAAATATAGACTTTCAACCACCATATTATGGGCTAGTGCACGTCTTGCATGCATGTTACGGTCAATGATATGTGCGGGAAAATTTCTTTCAAACACATCGGTGCTTGAAGAATATTTTTCAAACATAAAATAAAATAAAATAATTACATATCTTCAAGCAAAGGCAAGCACTGCTTCTTGACGTGACGCCACTACTCTCTATGTAGTTTAGTCATCAATGATCGTTGGTTGTGGAGATGTTTACGCAATTGTAATATATCATTTTTATTTTTACATTTAATGTATTTTCCAATCCAACTGTTTACATCTGCACACGGCTTATAAGCTAATTTAAATCTAAGAAATACTCAATCTTCAGCCCTCAGCCGTTAATTCAGCACTGTTAAAGGAGAAACCCCCCTTTTCACCAATGATAAATGTTTAGGCCAGGCTTGAAATTAAACTCGGGGCCCATAGTTCAGTATATAGACATGCGACTAGCTGAAATAAGGTGTAAGTGCAGTCTAGCAATGAAATTAAAAACTATTTTAAAAATAATGTCTTACTGTGAACGTTATTTTTGTACTATCATATAGTGAACGAAAATCGCATTTTAAAATACGATCAATCGTTTTAAAACCCTTCTAATTTAACATATATGGTATTTAACTTTATTGTTTAATTTCATTAACTTCAAAATACTTAAGAATTATTACTTTGTTCTTGAACTAGGTTTTTGTGCTATCAAATAGGATTTCCCACATGTTTCATGAAAAAACATTTAGCGAGAAGCAGATGTCCTTGTTTCTGTAACATCCAAGCTCTAATAAAGCGGTGTTTGTATATTCATTTATTGTATGTGGCCTTTAAGCCTTTTTCAATGGTGGTTATATTTTCAATTACTGTCTGTAGCCTTCGAAAATTGATAGCCCGGAGGATTTAGATTTGATGATATTCTATATTATAGGAGCCTCAACTTAGCATGTCATAATAATGCTGCCAGTGTATATATATATAGTGATATTAGTTGGGAAAAGCAGAAAGTTACTGAGATGTCGTTAATAGATAATAATACAGTCAAATAAGCATGGTTCTGCAGAAATATATATTTCAATCTCTAATAGCAAGTGGATTAGAGATTTATGAATTGTTGGTTGCCCCAAAGCACTATTAAGAAGGGAATGTAGATTAAAATATGGTATGTATCTTTCAATCACAAATAAAACGACTGTTTTAAATATTTTACTAGCCGGTCCGTTGGCACATAACATTGCCCATGGCACACCATAGGAGGTTGTCTACACGTCGTACTCGCAGTGAGACGACGTGACGATAATTAATATTATGTTGTGGAGTCAGAGTGCTGGTCAACCTACAAAATTAATATTATGTTAATCCTTATTGAGACGTATTAATACACTTAAACATGGATTGAAAGCTGACCACCTCATAAACGAATGATTAAAAGTTCACTTAATACCCTTTCGTTTAGTTCTTGTGAAAATCGCAAAATGTCTTATAAGAAAACAAGCCTTTTGTTTCACAAATCATTAACTTATTTTAGTTGATATCTTGGCATAGAGTTCTCACTTCATTAAATAGCTACTTATTTATTTTAGGTTCTCCGAACACACCTGATGACATCTCCTCAAGGATAACATTTCAGTCTCAGTTGCTACTGTCACTATTCTTCTTCACATCATACTCAGCGATCATCGTCTCTCTTCTTCAGACACCAAGTACTGCAATCAACAACCTGAGCGAACTTTTAAAGAGTCCTCTGAAGGTCACCATGCACGACATCATCATTAACCACAACTACAACAACTACATCAATGTGCGTTACTGAGATATGTCCTAAATACTCTTTGAGCTAGCAGGTTAATGTTGAGATATGAAATAGGCATATAGTGAGGTGGCTTATCTACCTCAGAGCTCAAAGAATAACCAGATATCCTTTGTTTCTGCGAGTGTTTATTGTGTTTATTAAATAAAGAAATGGCCTAGGCCGAATGGCTCGCTAGTGTATGGCTGGCTGTGTCTACCGGGACCTTCTTCCTACTGTCAGAATAAAAGCTACATAAAACGGGAGAGGTGGGACTTGAGGGCTCGGTATGAAGTTGGCTGAATTCTCAACTACACGTATGGTTTCATATTGAGTCATATCACAAACATAGGTACACATATATGATTATTATAAAATGCATATTTGTAACAATATACATGTGTGTATTTATATAGTATTTATTTTATATAATGTATATTATAAATAATATAAGATATATAATACATATTATTTAATATGTACTATACAATATATTAATATTATCTATATTGTTTATTACATTATATATAATATTAGAGCGTATATATTATATAAAACACTATAAACTTATATATTATATAAAATATACATTATGTATATTGCATAGAATATATATATATTATATAATAAATAATACATCTACTATAAATAAAGTATAAATAAAATATATCATTTTCATTAAATGTGTTTATATTTTACTAACATATTATGTAGCTTGGTGTTGGATCTGCTCTCTATCTACTGTCAATAACAAATATGACAATAGGTATAGATCTAACATGATTTAGGGATGGGACAATTTCATATTTTAGAATTCCAATAGTGACTAAAGTAAACATTTTTTGCTAACTCTGGGTTATAGCATACTCTTTAAAACTAATAAAACAGTTAGTGAGAACGTATGATGTTTCAGGAGTCGTTGTTTCCCTTGGTGAAAGAACTGTTTCACGAGAGGATCTTGAACAAACCCAAAAAGGATGTGTTCCTCACACAGGAACATGGCTTGGAACTTATCAGGACTCAAATGTTTGCTTTCCACGTTGACGTGAGTGCTTTCAAAATCATCGGTGACACTTGGCAAGAACACGAGAAGTGTAACCTAAAGGAAATCTACATGTACCCAGAATCTACTGCAGGCTTCCCAATAAAGAAAGGATCTCCTTACAAAGAGCATTTTGCTCGAAGGTATATGACCTTGAAACCCTCTTGAATTTTAACTATCACTTTTCAAATATACATGATAAGTATTTCTTTTTTACCAGATTAAGTTCTTAATAATAATAATAATAATAATAATAATAATAAATATGTCATGGTCAAGGCTTGAAGTCTTGCCAGTTCGCGAAATGACCGGTCACGTTTAGCTGTGGCCACTGAAATTAGCCAAAGCACGAAATGTATCGTAATTTACTAGCAGTTTGAGCTTTGGACGGCTAGTTCTAGATATGGCCGTAGGAATCTGGCCAAAGCATGACATATTTGGTACAAGGTATTTCTTTATCAGGAATGGTTTCTGTTATTTCCTATCTATTAAATTCTATCATCTATTTTATATATTACCAAGTCTACAATTAGTTTACGTTATGTCATGTACAAGGGATAGGGTGGTGGTTGGGGGGTTCCAGTCCGAAACCGTCCTGATGAGTACCCTCACCCGAGGTTAGGTTATGTTAGAATAAATTTTGTTGGGTTATACTATCCAGGCTGTCATCGTATAGGTTAGGAGGGTTAACATAGGGAATTAGGAAAGGTAGTATTTAGATGCTTAGCCGGTTTGTAATAATACTTTAAATAAGAAAAAGATACATTGTAAAAAATAAAGGATGTATCAAAAGTAGAGTAGAATGGCTCGGATTTAAAGCTTGCTAAGATACCGAGACAAACAAAGTAGGAACATATATATATATATATATATCCAGGCTGTCGTGGTCAATTAGTTCTTTGGCAGCCCAGAACGCGAATTAAAATTTTCCCCGTTCATTATTTCATGATTTTGGTTGTAATAACTGGCCAATGTGCGAAGAGTCCATTCAATTCACAAAGTGGCCAGTTTAGGGCTTTTACCATTACATATACACAAGTAATAATTGATTACAGATCTTATTTGATTTAACCTCTTTACATCTATTTACAGTAGTAACTTAAATGTTGACAAATTCCCCTCTCGCTTTGACATATTAGTGTTGTTACATGATAGTCTTGAGTAATGAAATAGATATATAATGGGTATTTTCTAGCAAGCTACTGTTTTTTCTAAAATAATGCCAATGTGGCTTGTTACAGACTAAGGTGGCTGAGAGAAGTAGGAATATTTGACAGGGAATGGAAAAGGATCATCACTCGGAAACCTAAGTGTGAAAACAACGACTCCGCGTTCATCAGTGTTGGCTTTCAAGACTTCTATCCGGCACTGTTGGCATTAATGTATGGAGTGCCTTGCTCGTTGTTACTGATGTTCTTGGAAATTATTTATCATAAGAAAAGCGTAAAATATTTAACTAATATTATGAGGGAATAATCTTTCTTACCTATAATCATAGGTATCAAATTTGTAAGCTTTTTACACACACATTGATAGAAAAAAACATAGCTTTTAAACAAGTTTAAATTGAATCCATTTTTAAATATATAAACTCTTTTTCATTGTTTTGTATCCAGAGTCTGCCTTTCAAGCGGGTCCACAGCCCCTCGTGGTCATTGTACAGGCTGTGTTAGCTTTAGTTTTCAAGGATACGCTTTCTATTAAAAAAACATGCACTAAATTCTGATAGTTATTTTATTCACACACTTATTTTTTATAGATAACTTTTAAAATTGGTATTTGATTGTATATAAAATACATAGTAATCATATCTCTACACTGTGGCTATAAGTAATTTATTATTGATATGTTTTAATATTTTGATTATTGTTTAGTGGTCTAGTGGTTAGAGTTCCTGGCTACAGATTCATAGGTCCTGGGTTCAATCCCTGGCGCTTCCAAAATTTATATGTGAAGCAGTGGGTCTAGAACGGGGTCAAACTCAGTCTAGTGAGGACAAATGAGAAGTTACTTGAATAAAGAAGTAGAACCTCCAGTTTAGAAAACTGAGATTAAGGGGGTTCATTTTGCCGACCACATAGAACCCTCTATCCGCAAATGTTGGTACTATCTTTGCTAATAGCGGTGGCCGCTCGGTCGGTATAGCTCGACATAACATTTTATAACGTTGGAGAGGACTAGATTTAGCCTGGGTCGACGATGTTTTGCTCAGTGAGTTCTGTTCCCGGTCAGCTATTTCATTCGGCAGCCTGGTTCTCTCTGTTTTCTGATCTTTTGGAGGATGATTGGAGCTGAAAGTGCATTGATCTTTAAAATAACTTAAATAAAAGGTGTATTGAAAGTATTATTAACAATGTTGAATTGCTGGGTTTTTAAAAAAAAGTTATTTGCATTAAATATTTGACACAAAATAAAGTTGGGTCAGAATGTAAACAATGAACTTACTGTACCATGATTGGGTAGTGGGTATGCCATTGAAGATTTAAGTAACATTGGTAATGATTCAGAATAAAGTTATATTNTCTTGCAACGTCACACGTCACCATAAACACAGGGTTTTTTTCGTCATAAGTACGTCAGGGTTTGACTCATTGCCAAATCACAATACTATCATAGATACCCCCTCAAATTAATTATCTTATGACGACAGTGTAAAAACGTACACACTCCTCCACAATTAATTATCTTGCAACGTCACACGTCACCATAAACACAGGGTTTTTTTCGTCATAAGTACGTCACAAAGGTTTGTTTGACTTCCGGATTAAAGCTGCCCACTTACTACTTGTATTTTTTAGAATTGCACAATTTTATGCAGTGCCTCCATCATAATATACCTCCAAGGGAAGAGTGGGATCCTTGTTATTCCATCTTGGATTGGATCACAGCAAGCGAGAAATGTTAGAAGGACATTCCAAAAGCGAGGACCAAGTTTTAGTATAAAGGATTTTTTTTAAAGAAGATACTCAACCCTGCCTCGATACATATGTCGGAATAGAAAATACTAAGATAACACTTTTAGATCAAAATATGTTACCCATGGATGTTAAGATCAGCAAATACTAAGATATAAATCTAAAATAAAAATATGTTACCATAAGTTCAATAAACGATGCATTTTTATCCTATATCTACCCTTTTTATGAGTGCGTAAAATTGGTTTTAAATTCTACATTATTGTTTTTAGAACTTCAAATTATGTGTAGAGCTACATGTTAAATTACCTGGTACTTTAGGAAATAACAATATTGGAACATATTAAATATATATCTCTGGGTCTTTAATACACCAACTACCGTGGCAGGGATGGTAGTAAAGATCAAAGGGCCAATTAGCATCGAAACATAATTAAAGTTATCTCTTTGCGTTCTTATCACACTGAAATCCATGATACTGATATTTGTAAGAGAAATAGTATTTCCAATACTTACCTTAAGTTCAGCAGTGGGTTAAGCCATTGTTGCACGGCCTGAATATTTATTTCATGGGGCTTACCTCCCGGTATAAGTTAATATATTGTTAATTGGAACACCATACTTAGTCCTACTTGTATCAAGTAATGGTTACAACGAGAAAAAATAGTTTCCAACTATTTTGATTGATCACGTAGACACGCTGAAAAGTTTCATATCCCTACAAACAGGCTATACCACCTACATATGTGGTACACATGTCAAGGACAAATATAGGTGGACAACATTAAACAAGATGAGACCTTAACAATGGTCTCTTTTGTTGAGTATAATAATATATTGTGGATGGGAAACCATACTACAGGTTGACCAAAAATTAAATATAATACCCAAGTCAAATCAGTCAAACAACACAATAGTCACAGTCAATAGGCCTAAACTCATTTGGGCTAAAGTGTATGCCAAATGACTTAAGGTCAACTGACTTTTAGACCAACTGACTTTAGGCTAACTGACTTCTAGGCTAACCTACTTTGGATCTAAATTTTTTGGTGAAATTACTTTAGGCCAAATTACTTTGAGATAAATGAGTCATAGACCAAATAAACTTTAGGCCAACTGAATTTAGATCAACTGACTTTTAAGGCCAAATAACTTAAGCCGAATGACTTATAGAACAAATGACCTCTAGGCCAACTATCGTTAGGTCTATTTCAAGTAGTAGCCGTAGCATATATATTTATTAATTACTACCAAAGCAAAAAATATATTATCCCCGATGGTTGATGACAAGATTATACTAAAGTAGAAATGCAAACGGTGGGTCAAGCTTATTGACACATTCCTGTCAATCACAGCCCCAATATCCTCCATCCTGTTTTTATATTTCACTGTCGTGATCTGAATCCTTAGGATTCCAGATTACATGGTGTGGCTTATAGAGTCTATGAGCTTCATTTTGACTTATTTCTATCACTCCATTACTATACAATATGCTGAAATAAAATAGATTATTATTAACTTAACACACAAGGAAATACACTCGTCAAAAGATATATTATGTAGGCCTACTTCAGGGATCAGCAATCTTTTTGGGCCATATCATCCTTTACATTTATCAAAGGTCCCGCGATCACCCCTCGTTTCTCCACTCTACTTTTAATTATTATGTTTTCTATTTATCGTGTATTCATTCCTTAAATTAAACATTTCCTTCACTATTATGCCTCTGCCTTTATAGAAACTATATAAAATAAAAATAAAATGCACACTTCGTTTATAAGTCATAACTTGATGGATTACACTATGGCCCTATCTTATAAGCTGTACCATAGAGGAATAATGCAAGGTAATTTTGTCTTTTCTTGATGATGTAGTTGTCTTATGTGATCCACTGAAAATTGCTGCAAGATCGACCGGTTGATCGCGATCTTCCTATTGCCGACCCCTGTCCTACTTTAAGAAAAAAAAAATTTGGTGAGGCGGGCAAAAACTGACAACTGGTGGATCGGGGTCAAACAGAACAACGAACAAATGTTGTTACAATGCTATGTTCGGAAAACCATCCACACTTGTCGCGAACATGTTGGTGTTCTTTGCTCTGATATAGTCTGGACGCGGCTTTACACTACTACTGGCTTAACATAACTCATCATCTCATGACGGTTTCAAGGCTACTACATTACTATTCACCAAATGTAGCGTCTAGGACTACTACTGGCGTTACATGACTCGTCACCGCATGAAGGGTAAATGACATCTTAAAGTGTATGGGTCTACATCGACTAGGGTTATTTTATCAACCATGAAAATTACATTTATATGACAAAGCTTAATTCATTTAAAATACCTTGTAATTCGAAGAAAATAAACTAGTATAATTGTCAACTTTTCAAATCTAATCAAATACTTAATTTTCCTAATAAATAACTATTTCAATTTAGCGATATAAACAGATAAGGAGGTCTAATTGAAAGTTTATCTGTGATTCAAACAAAGCTATATACTTTAATATCAATATTGAGTTTTCTCAAATAAAAAATAACACATAGAACAGATATAGGATTTTTACGAGAATCGTAGCCATATGTGAATGTCTCACCATCAATAATGAATAGAGTTTAAGGCAAATATTTGTTCAATTATTCACAAAAACCACAGAACAAACTCCTGTCAAGATATTTAACTTCTGTCTAAAAATCTTTTGAAAATGTTAGAGAAAAGCTATTTAATATGATATGTGTCTTTGGTAAATATTAAATATTTAGTTCGAGCCCAAAACAAACAAGATATTTAGGTTTCTCTAGTTACTTTGTTGGTCTACATGTTAAAGACAATAATTAATTTTTAATATGATTAAAAACTAATAATTTCAGAATATTTAATTATAGTCTGCAATTAGTATAAAGCTGACAAAATAGGTGAATTTCTGATTTATTGTATATGTAGGTAGTTCTTTTCTATTTCAATAGAGTTATTAAAATAATTGGTTATTTGTTTTCAAAAAATAATTTTATTTAAAACCACAATAACGTGATAAAGTAACGGATTTTGAGTAGCGTGTTGAAAATATTAAGTGATTTTCAAACTTAAATTGAGAATAAAATGTGTTATACTTACTTATAAATTTTATTTCATTTACTGCTAGATTTTAAATAATTTTACTAAAATATTAGCCTTCGAAATAAACATTCAAAATATTTTAAAAAATTTTATCTCTCAACAATGAGGGTAATTACCTTGTGTTGGTGTGTTCTTTTTTTGTGTAATTTGGGGGATTCTATAAAAAATAATGCACTATTTCTCATGCGCGAATTTTTGAACACAACAAAGTTGTCTTCGATCAACATATTTATTTGTTCTAATAAAGGTAGTCTAATTTTTACTATATTCTTCATTTATTTAGTCAATTCAAATTTAAAATACTTTAAAAGTTAATTATTTACAATAATTTGAATTTAAATTTACATAAATATATTTATATAGGGGCCTATAGTATCTAATATGTAGATATACACACATACATGTTTATATGTATGTACGCATATGTATATATGCCTAGTATATATGTACTTTAAGTATCTTTGTAAATATATATGTGTATGCTCTCTCTTTCTATATAATATATAATATAAGCGTATAACCCGAACGGGTAGTAAGACGCGGTGCTAAATAATATTATTATTATATAATATAGCTATTTCTTTGTTTATATATACACACACACCCACACAGACAAGGAAAATAGCTATAATACAAATGTATCTATAATGATGGTAACACTTAAAAAGTTTATTTACTAGAATAAAATTGTTAAAAAAACACCCACTATTTCAGACGTGTTGGGAGCTAGCAAGTTTTTGTCAGCCCATGGAATTAAATTCACTATTAATTTAGTAGACAATTCTCCTGAGTTGTATAAGCTGTTGTCCACTTACACTTGCGGAGTTAGCGGTGGTCGTGGACTTACGTTGCGCCGAGTCTCACCATATAATTAAACAGGTAGAAAACTTTTAAAACATGATAATTATTATTTAAGTTTGTCGATTTTTTTATTAGTTTCGATCATTATTATGTTATCACATAATTAAACAAACCAGAGTAAACGTTTTCCTTTTCCTCATGGTAGAGAAGAAGAAGAAAATAAAGAGCCGTCTGAAAAACTGGCTGCTGCTAGAAGACTCAAGTTGCATACAACAAACATTATGGCAGTGAATAGGTCCAAACTTGTACTGCTACATAGGAAAGGCGGAAATTATTGAGCATTCTGCATCACTATCTTCTAAAAAACACCTCTAGTGCCAATCTACAGTAGTCCCGTTGCTTCTTTGGTGCTGACTAGCAGATTACAGCTGACTTCCGACAGTCAACATTTAGGTATATACCTAAATTTTAACTGTCAGAAGTGACCGCTGCTAAACACATGTTTTTGCAGATCATATGGTTTGGTGTAGGGATACATAATTTGGTCTGGTAACTTTTCAAAGCCGTCAGCTGTGAGCTGTCAATCAGCACCAAAGAAGCCATTGGGCTACTGTAGTATTTTTACGAGAGCTTCCTCTTAAGGGTGTTACATGGGGAGCACTGAAAAGCGTTGCAGAAGTTTATAAATCCTTGATTATTTATGAAGTATTTTGATATTTTAAAATTGTGTCTTCACCAAAATGTATGTGAACGTTCTTACTAGCTAAAAAGTTTAAATTTTAAACTTTAGGTATTTAAAAAAAAGGTTGTGATAGCTTACATAATATCCTATTAAAAATCGTATTACATAATCTTAAAATGTTCTGTTGTGACCCTATCAAAACATTACTTTATTTGATAGATCCAGGGTTCTATTATTTTGCTTTAATCTCAGATGTACACATTTAAGAATAGAGCATCGTTACCAAATAAAATTCTCAAAATTAAAATTTTTAACTGGTTATGACTTGCTGATAATTTTTATTTATATTTTGTTGAAAACAAAATTTTAAAATGTTACTACAACTTCTTAAATATTGTGGGATATTTTAATGTCGGCAACAAGTCAGAAAACCGAAGGTTGGTTTGATATGATTTCTATCCATTCAGCGTTAAATATGCAACCAGCCCTTCGACTGGTCAGTGCTGCCTGAAACACCATGTACCTGTATTAGGGGAGTTCAGAAAGTATGGTGGCTTCCGGTTGCCTTCGTCACTTAATTTCTATGAGCGTGAATGAAAGGGCGTACCAATTTGGTCGGGAGAGGTTTTTTCACATACCTTACAGGGTTAATTTACATGCCGCAATTGTCATGGGACCAATGGTTACAAACGACAGTGCGTAGAAATGGTTTAGCTTTCTTCATCCTGAGAGCTTGTCTACTATAAACTAATTACTAATAAAAGCTGTACGATATTAGTCTTAGATAATCAAAGCTATGATGGGCAGCGGAGGTTAAAGCTGAAAGTCCCAATTGTTAAAAAGTTGGTGAAAAAATGGACTATTGGAAAGAGGAATGCGAGAGGAGGGTGTGGAAAAGGGAATGAACTGTTTGAATTTCTTATTGGAAGAAAAATGATATTCTGTGTGTATGTGAAACCAAGCTTAAAGGGAAAGATGTTTTAATGATAAATGATGGTAGCCGGGCACTGGGGCTAGGTGTGGATGAATGGGTAAGATCAAGTCAGGAAGTAGGTTTAATTCTTAGCCTAGCAGCTAAGCTGTTTGTGAATAGATATGAGTTGGTTTCATCTAGACTTCTAACGGCACGTATGAAAATAGGCATTCTTAGAATTATGTTATCTCAGTAGTTGAATTAGGTAAGAATTTTGTGCGGATGCAGCACAATAGTACTAAACAAGTAAGATTAAAATGGTAAAAATGGCAAGATAAAATTGTGAAAGCGCAATATGAACGATTGATGGGTGAAAAATTAACTTTACAAGAGCATGAATGGAATGTCGAAATAAATGCTAATAATATAGAATGTGATTGGAACAGAATAAAAGAGACCGTAGTTGAGTACGCGAAAGGTGTATGTGGATTTTCGGTTGTGGTAAACTTAAAAAGAGACGCGGGGTAGAATGAACATAATCTGTGAGAGAAAAGAAAGAAGCATTCAAACAAATTATTGCTGTGAAGAGTGAAACAAAACGTAGGAGGTTGTGGAACGTATACAAAGATAAAAAAAAATATGAATGCAAAGAAAGTTGTAAAGGAGAATACGTTGCAAATGGTTTAGAAAGAAGGAAAAAGCATGCAGAATGGTCTTGAAGGAAATAATAAGATGTACTGGAAGTGGGTAAAGACACAGAAACAAGGCGTGCTTGGAAATACCTATTGCAGTCAAAATGAGCTTGGTGAGAGGATCTGGAATTAAAACAGTATAAAAGAGGGATGGAGAGAGTATTTTGAGCAATTGTATGGTGAAAACGTAGGGAAATTAACATAATTTAGGGAAAATGTTATGATGAGGGAAATAATTAACAAGGTTGTGTTATTAAAAGCTATGAAAGTGTTAAGGAATTGCAAAGCGCCTGGCGTAGATGAGATCAAATTGAAATGCTTAAGTGTGGGGGCATAGTACTACTTGCCAGATTGTGTCAAATGTTCAATGTGTGTGCTGAGATCTAGAATGTTCCTAATGGATGAAAGGATGCTGTTATTTTTTGTTGTAAAAAGACAAAGGCAGTAAAAGTGAATGTAAGACTTATAGGGCAATTAGTTTGTTGAGTATTCCAGGCAAAATATTTGGCAGCGTTTTAATTACGAGGGTGAGTGAAAAAACTGTGACAATACTTGGGGTTTTAAATGTGGTTTCATGCCAGATAAAGGTTGCATGCACCAGATATTTGCATTGCAACAACTGAGTGAGAAATGTATGGCAGTAAGGAAGAAAGTATATTGTACAATTGTTGATCTGGAGAAAGTGTATGATCAGTTAAACAAGAGTATTCAATGGACTGTTCTGAGAGTGTATGGTGTGGATGCAATTATGGTGGTGTAGTAAGGAATTAAAGCGTGCGTCAGGGTGGATAGAGTTTTGTTCGCATAATATGATATTGAACAGGGTGCTAGACAAGGTTGTGTTATGTCTTCATGGCTGTTTAATGTATCCATGGATAAATATATGACGGATACTTGTAAGGACGTGGTTGGTGTACAAATGGATGAATGTTAGAGTGATGATATATGCAAATTATATCGTATTAATGGTTGAGAATTAACGGGACTTACAGAACGCATTAAATCGTTTAAATATATATGGGCAGAATACATCTTCGTATAAATGTCTACAAAACTAAAGTAATAGAATTTATAAGGATGGATTAGGAAATTATTGTCAGCTTAGTTTGATTTGAAAGCTGTTAGAACAAGTGAATGGTTTTGCGCATCTGAGCAGAATGTTCTGGAACAATAGTTGGATGGATGGTGAAATCTACAGGTGAGTGAATGCATTTCGGAGAGTAGTTGGATGTGCGTAAACTATTGCAAATAATGAAATATTACCAAAAGAGACAACAATGATATTATATAAAAGTGTGTTAACATCAACACCGTTTTATGAATATGAAGCGTAGGTTTGTCAGGAGAAACACAAGAGCAGGGTGAATGTGGTTGGAATGAGATATCTAGAAAATATGAGAATGTGTAAAAACTCGTATGGACAGAGCCAGTAATGATTGGGTGCTAAAGGAGTGCTATTTGAAAGGGAATCCAATACATAAATGTGAAAGAAGCGTCTTAAACTCTAAACACCACCCACTACGGTTGTAAAATCGTTTTACTTGAACTTGCAGTAGAATATATAGATTATTCTGGATAACTGGCTGCTGATATACAAAGATAAATTCACTATAGACAATAAACACTATGCAAAAAATATTTAACTTTGTATTGCTCCTCAGGCTAGTAAAGAGAATATGTTGAGCAGTATAGGCCTAATTCATTGATGCTGAAAGCATAAATAAAATATCACCAATATTTTTCTGTGCATCAGGCTAGCAAGAATTATCTATTGTTATGTCTTTATCACTGGCTTTTGCTAGGGGACGATAGCGTCACTTTAAAAACACTATGATGCAAGAATAAGCTAATGATCAGTTTTCATCACTGGCTGTTTCAAAGAGAGGATAAATCAACTTTAGACAGTACACATTAAAGTAATGTATACCTCCAAGCCAGTGACTCAAGGTCGAGAGTCTTCTGCGGCACAGTCTGCTGTTAGGAAAGGATAACTCATCTTTTGGCAACATACATTATGTCAGTAAATAACTCTAACCTTGTACTGTTCTTTAGGCTAGTGAGAAGAAGTTGTTGAGCAGTCTGCATCATTGGCTACTTCTAGGAGATGTTAACTCTACTATTGACGAAAACATCAACATCCCTCTAAACAGTCACGTGGTTCTAGCCACAGAACTGAAGGATGACTCTAGTGCGGATATTGTCCTTCAGGAAGTTTACAAGCTGTCTACATCCTGGCTCCTCACCTATACTCCTGCCAGGGTGTGGCTACCAGGACAACCATTCCCTTCATCGCCTTCCAGGGATGACTTTCAAGGACTCGTACTCAGAGCCGCGATTGTGGTGAAACACTAACTTGACAATTTAAATTAACTCCTATATAGCCGTAACAAATTATTATTGTTGTTGTGTTGTTTATTTTAAATTAATCTAAGCAATACTGAGTCAAGAAATAATATCAAACCAATAATAAAATTGATTTAATGTATTCCTTCTAGACCAATTTGAAATTTATAAAAAGCGTTATTATTATCATTTAGTCATATTCTTTCGATCTATCTATAACTATTTATGAAAAGGATTAAGATATTTTTAAATGTACTATTAACTAAATGTTTGGGTGTACATAAAGTCCTGATCCAGGCTAGTTATTTTAATAGCCAACTACAGATTGGTTAATAGTTATTAGTGTTGGTTGATTTTTTAAATGAATAAAAAAATAGTTGGCTAGTAAGTCTTCTCAGAGTTTTGTTACTATTTAAGTTCAGTTGGTATTGTGTCCTTGTTTGAAACTTTACAACCTAAAAATGTATCCAAATAAGACAAGATTAATTCTTTATTCAAGGTGATGGAGGATTCGTGGGAGAGCCATGATGATCTGCGATATAAGCATTTAAATACTTGGAGTAAATTAACTTATGGGACGATGAAGAATGTAGCCAAGATGCTCAACTTCAGGTGAAATAATATAGCGATAGTAACATAAGATTAAATACAATGAGCTACAATATTAATTATGATTTTAAAATCCATTAAAGATGGACCGACTGTATATCGGCATTCTTACTAGTCACACTGACCTTTCTGACTCATTTTAATGCAATTTATTCATTTTACCACTCGTTATTAAGTATAAAATTACCATACTTTTTTTTCTTGGGTCATATTTAATAAAATATTAATGACCTGATTAAATATAAACTTATGTTGTAAATATTTTGTTTTCAGCTAGAAAGTTTTGTTAGTGAATAAAACACACAAAAAATCTGTTGATTTTCTTAGTAGAAAATGAAGAAATTAGTTATCACCCACTAATAATAGTTACAGATTTATAATAACAGTCAACTAAACTTCACTTATATTTTTGATGATTTTAATACTTGAATTTCTTAAAATACCTACATTGAAAAAAAAATTTGTTTTATAAATTATAGAAAATGTTAAATTCTATCAAATAAAATGATAAAATAAAATATTTTGAGCGTTTCTTCTGGGATAAATAAAAAAATTAGTATATATATTTAATCACTGTGTCTTATTACGTGTTCAGATGGTAACGATGGTTACTATGGGGGGGATCAATTTTGAATCAAATTGAGCTAGTGCTTCCATCTGTTAGACAATCATGATAACTTTATAACGAACTTTAGATTATGATTAAAAGAGATGTTTCACATTTAAATTAATTTAAAAAAAGATATTTGCTTGAGTTTTATGGAGAATGATATATAAATGTCACTGATCTGAGAAATGCGTGTAGTGTGAATTTCCTCCTTTTTCCCCTGTACCCTTCATATGATAACTAATATAATAGGGTAGGGATGAGTAAGGAAACATTTTAGAGGTAATCTTCCCGCATTTGTATGTAGAGATAGTGGGAAGCCATATATATCAGTAGACCTGACCGGGATTCTAGCCCTAATCTCCCCGTCATCAGCAGGCCAGTTTAACACGAGAATGACGCCTTGATTAGACCATTCAGCCACTGAATGTGGTATCAATAAATGTAGTTTAAATAAACAAATGTGTTTAGTGAGTTGTTATTGTTTTATTAAAGATTGAAGAAGTATAAATAATTAGTTTTTATGCCTGTCTAAGATGGTCTGGCTATGTCAGTCTTATCCAACCTAACAAAACCTTACCTCCAATAGTGCATGCATGAAAAGTTAAGTTTAGTTAGGTTGGACCAGCTTGTTAAAAAAAAGTAATTTCTGTTAGATAAGTTGTCTAAGGTGAAAATTAGCTCAATTAATTTTATTTTTACTAAATACCTTACTAAAGGTATTTATACGAGTATACTATGATTTTAATTATTTTTGTAGTGTTTTTAGGTATCAGAGTCCCCTGATTTGATCATTCACTGACTTTAACCCTAATATAAAACTAATCAACTGGATTCACTATTAGTAAGAAATATCTGTAAAATGCGTTATCTTAATGAAGGTTTATTATTTTGAAGATTTTGTAATAAAATCATAAATTGATTATCTAAGCTAATCAATACGGGTGTGCTTTTTTTTTGCACCATGTCTTACAATCCGTTTGGGCTATACGCTTCTGTACTAATTACGCTAATGGGTTAGTAATTAGAAGAAATGTACCATCATTTGAGTGAAGAGAGAGACAAACAGAAGAAAACAATTTTGGAAAAGTTACCCTCAGCACACCTGACAGAGATTTGGTAGCCTTAGAACATGCGGCATTAATTTGATATTTAAATAAATATTAGAAGTATTTTTTATATCATTGTTGTTATTCGAAATATTTGTAAATAGCTGTTAATTTTTTATATAAATAAGTGTAATCAAAATATTGTAAACATGAGTGTACTGAGGCATAATTCTTAGGATATGTTCATAGCTACATAACGCATTACATAACCAAAATTATGATGACATATTAAAAACAGTATATAGGCTTTAAATATCGACCATTCTACCCATATTCCACACACATCATCATATTTTGTTGCTATAGCATGACTGAGACAGAAACGGAATCTTGGGGTTTTCTAAGCCCTGACGGCTCATTCTCTGGAATGGTTGGTCTTCTGCAGAGAAATGAATGTGACATCGGTGCCGTCCAGTGCGCCATAACGCCTGGGAGGCGTGTAGCTGTCGAATTCGCAGCAGAGATGGTCCCTTTTAGGTGAGGGTAGTAAACAAATTGTACTCGTGCGTACGCCCCAAGACAGAAGGCACACCCTAGCAGGCCACGGGCGGCGACCGGCAGGTAATATAGCCCACACACACACACACACACACACACACACACACACACACACACTTAGCAGGCCACGGGCGGCGACCGGCAGGTAATATAGCCCACACACACACACACTTGAACAGCAGTGGTGTGCTTGGTTCCATTCTCAGGTAAACGTTTTGATTTCTATTATCTGTGGGTTTTTTAAAAATATTTTTCTGTTTCATATGTTTGTTGGAGTATTTTTGACCTTTTATTCTCTATAGGCAGTAAGGACTCTTGATAGTCCTCAATAAATGTTGACAAAATATGTACCGAGAAAAATGCTGCTGATTCACCTATCACAGTTAACACTACTTGAAGAACAAACAGCTATAGCTACTTACAACAATTATACCAAGGCCGTAGTTGGGAGGGGGTGGGTCAACACCCCCTCCTGAAATGTAATGAACCAAAAATATATATATAGCTTTATTTATGGTTCAAACCATATCAAAATTATTGCACAAGCACAAATTAGAATTAGGGGGTGGTGTTACCATAAAAAGAACTTCATTGAGCTTCTAGTCAACCCTTCTCTATAGAGAAGGCGTTGTAAGACACAGAATAGAAAAAGTAGATCACTAGGGATCTTTTTTTAGCCCACACCCAAATATGTAAAACCCAAGTACCCAAACATAGCAGTAAATCAGTAAATTAAAATATTCAACTATTCAAGTTAAGGAAGTTAGGGTTTGCTTTAAGTAAATTCATAACAAGTGACATGAAATTGGCAATGGCCTTAAGGCCATTTTATTAGGAGAGATAAGTATGATCAAAAGGTTAACAATATTAATTTTATTGATTGCGGACAATGCGCAATAGCAAATAATCCAATAATATTTATCGGGAAGCGAATAAATGTACATAGATAAAAAAATATATTATAATATCACAGAGTATTAAATTAATTTATCTAGATAAGAGAACATTTATAATAAGTTAACAGAACCAAAAGGTAAACAAAGGTAATTATTGCGAACAATAATCAAAGCGATATGAAAGCTGGAATACACCCTATTGTCAAATCAACATGGCTATGCCATTCTAAAGATACTTATAAATATCTGGAATTAAGCTTGTTAAAAAGTCTACACATATCATATCTCATAACTTATACATATCAACTAATAAATTTCTGCTCATAACCATACCCCTGGCTACAATATTTACAAGTAAAGTCATTATTCTCATATAACAGTCCGTGAGGCCGGGGTAGCCTAAACACAAAAAACTTAATATCTTACTAACTTATTTACTTAGTCCATAATAAAATTCGAACATATTAAAATAATTTACCAAATTTCTCACTCGCGTATAAATTGAAAATATGATATCAAACCATATTAGTTTCATCTAGACAGACTACAATTGTAAGAATATAGCCAAACAAAATATAGCGCAAGATAGGGCACAAAGATTTAATTATTCAATTTTATTTGCGAATAATATAACCTAACCAGCACTAAAAGACATAAGACTATAACATGCCCAAAAACAAATCTAATTATCAGGGAAATTAATTTGATACAAAATTAATTAATAAATATGCCGAAACATTATCAAATTGAATCCTTACATAGTAAGAAAGAGTTTAGTCGTTCCTCAGTTTCCAATAAAAAAGTTATAAGAAAACCTTTCCAAAATAATGCACACTTACATTTTGTAAGTTCATATATCCTAATCGCATCAAAGAGTGATCGTTCCGGTCTGGGTATCAGCTTATATTTCATATAGAACAGTGGGGTAAAAAGGTATGGCATATATTCCATTGCCGATGAAGTCATCTTTGGCTAGTCAGGAAACGGTTCACGCATCGACGCCTGCGCACAACGTCGAGATGAAGATTAAGAGGGGGTAGTGTGACACACGTGATAGCACTTGTTGCTAGTTTCCCCAAGCTTTGGCGCCTGCGCAGCGTCCTCATCTCGGGGGTTAGCAAACGGGATCACATGTCATTCCGAGTCTTCTTTCTAGTTTTCTCGCCAACTTGAACGATGAACAGTGTTCGGCGTTGACTTGCGTTGAGGATCCATGCCAGCCGCTGATTTTCCGGTAGAATGGGGTAAGTATGTATACTTTTTTTTTTAGGTGGGGGAGGTTGGTGGCGAAGATAGTTTGTAGCCACGGTACAATAGAGGTGGAGGTATTTATTATTTATATTTTTTTCTAGCCTCCAGCGATTGGGGGATGTGCTCACCAAACCCCCCCTGAAATTATTGGTTGGCTACGGCCTTAAATTATACACAGTACTTGACAAAAGATTAACAAATTTGGCATGGGGAATCCATGACTCCCAACCACCAACATACATTCACTCTGGCCCTTTGGCCTCCACTGATCCTATACACAGGAACAAATGCCAACCTTGAAATGCACGGCTGGTAAAAATATCAAACACCTCCTGATCACCGTGCATGGTAATGCACCTTATTCACCACACACGGATATCATTCTACCGTGCGCCGTACGTTCGTGCATGGCTAAAGTGCAGGAAAGTAATGATCCAAGAACAATAAAATTGTTTGGTTCTTAAAATAAACTACGACTTCTATACAAAATGAGGTGGTATTAGAATCTGTGTTTTATGTTAATTTATAAATATATAAGTATGTAATTGACTTCCCTAGCTACTCGGAATGCATTCCTATATATTCCATGTTTCAGACCGAGGTTTATATTTCGACAGCCATCTCTGTCATCAGTAACTAACATTTACATCTTACCGTTCAGCGTAGCTGTGTGGTCAACGTATGCGCTTACGACGATTGTCCTCACCGTGTTCTTGTTCGTAACACAGAGGCTAGAAAGAAGAATAAAAAAATGTGAGGCTACTGTTCCTCCTGAAAACTGGAGTGGGGCCCTACTCACTTCCGTGGGAATTATTTGTCAACAAGGTAGGCTTGGAAGAAAGAGGTGAGGTTTCGTCGAAAGTTGCCAAAGATTTGTATAGAGTATTCACCCTATTTTCAATAAATACTGGTATTCATTAATGTGTTAGATATTATATTATCTTCCTAGTAGTATTGTGGGAATTTAAGAGATATTTACTGATAGTAATTTAATACTGTATTGCTTTCAGTATCTTAATATAAGTTTAGTTAGATTTCTTTTAGCATTTATATTTATTGTATACTATAATTTTTACTTTTTTTTCTATATATATTAATAATTTAAATTATTCCAGGATGTCCTACCACCCCAGGAAATGTATCCTCAAGGATAATCTTCCTGTTTCTGTTTCTACTGTCCATATTCTTCTTTACGTCATACTCGGCGATTATAGTCTCTCTCCTTCAGACCCCCAGCTCAACCATAAACACACTTAAGGCGCTCTTGAGGAGTCCATTGAAGATTGTCGTGAACGATATCAATTACAACTTCAACTATGACAACTACGTCAACGTAATTACCTATATTTAGATATTATAAATACATACATTATTGTGTAAACATACCAGGATTATTGAATACGCCATATTGTATTTTTCAAGTTTCAGATTTTTCTCATTAAAATGGCTCAAGCCCCTCCATAGCTGTTATACCAAATTTAAGTCTGCTAAGATAGAGAAAAGTGGGAGAAAGAGCCCTGGAAGGACAGGCAGACACCGCAGAGATTTTATATAATCATGTAGATTATACTATTTGTGGTTTTTGTATATTAAATGTGTTTTTAATCCCCGCGTGTTACTACCTGTTTATATTATACACATATATGACAATTATTCTAATGGGGTAGGGAGGAGGAAGGAAGCATTATAGAGGTAATATACCCACAGTTGCATGGAAGGCGATTGAGAATTCATTCAGGAAAAACCACCCCAACCGAGATTTGAACCCCAATCTCCCAATATTCAGTGGGTCAGTCTAACACAAGAGTGACTCTTTAGAGTTTAGACCATTCGACCCCTTAAGGATAGAAGAGTTAACTAGGTATATCGATTCACAAACGCCAAATCTGTAATAATTTTATTTCAGGAATCTGCATCCTCTCTGGTTAAAGAACTATTCCACGAAAGGATCCTGTCCCAGCCCAAACAGGATGTTTACCTCACAATGGAGCATGGCGTGGAGCTGATAAGGACGGGAATGTTTGCATTCCACGTAGACATGGGCGCATACAAAATAATTGGTGATACATGGCATGATTCAGAGAAGTGCAACCTCAAAGAGGTATTCATGTTTCCAGCATACAAAGGCGCCATCCCTGTTCAGAAAGGATCTCCGTACCGGGATCACATCTCTAGGAGGTAAGCTTTTTTTCTCTCTTAATTGTTATGTGCACTTATTACCACAAAAAAAGCCATTCACACAAATAATGCAACTCAGAGGTTATATTTTTAATATTAACCTCTACTTCAACTTGTCTCAACATAAATTAGAACTATTGGCAAAATCTTATCAAAGTTTACATTGTTTTTTAGGCTGCGTGGTATTCTTCCGTATTTAATTTAGTATATTTAATTATTTTCAATATTTTAAATACATTGTTTTAACATGTAGGCCTTTATTATCCTAACAAACTCAGAACTAATGGGCTAATTTTGTAAGTATCCCTTAGTAGACTAATTAAAAACGTGGACTGAGTGCTGGCCTCACACACAGTAGCGAGGCGTCAGGGTAAGGAGGATAAGCTCAGCAATCCCAAAAGGTTTTGAAAAAGAAGAGAAAACATCCCTTTCCATAAAACAGATGTAAAATCGAAATTGTAATGGTAATTTTTTTAATGTAGAGTGAAATTTTAGCAAGCGTGCGAAGCGAATGTGTCAGTTCCTTTTAATCTGACAAGATAAGCATAAATTATACCTATCCGTCTAATGCACCAAGAGAATCAAACCTTTGGGGAGTTATGGAGGGTGATGATTGCGCAACTGTTCATCTCAGCCACTGAAGGCGACCAATATAAGCCGGCTATCCCCGACTCATGAGTGTTACATTCTGAACATATAATGTGATTCGAAGATTTAGTTTGGTGTTGATTAGTTTAGTTTTATGAATGCGATTTAAATTTTATTATTTTATTGAATTGTTTTAAATTTCTTATTATAATATATGTGAGTAATGTTTGAGGATTTAATATATGTACCGTAGGGAAAAAATGGGATATGCTGTAGACATAAGCAATAACTCTTTCGAGTCAGTTCACTTTTTTGTAAAATAATTCTACTGAGGCTTTGTCTTTTAAACGAAAAGTGCATTTAAAAGGGAACAAAGCAAGACCAAAATCAAATATTTCACAGAAGGTATATAAAAAAAGTTATTATTATCATTATTACTATTATTATTTGTATTATATAGTAGTATTAGTAGTAGTAGTAGTAGTAGTAGTAGTAGTAGTCGTCGTCGTCGTCTGCCAATATTGTATTATATAACTCCATAAAAATTCCATTTTTAGACATCGTTAAGTGTGTTCCTTTATGAGTGTTCATGACTCAGCTTACTCAAAAGTTATCATCACGTTTCGCCACTGTTCACACAGTCTGTATTAGAAATGACATAGCCTAGTGTATAGTTTGAAGACATTAGAATTAAATACTTAGTGTAATTAAGTGCAAAATATGTTATTTGGTCCATAGGCGCCCGTACGGTATGGCCTGGGTGTGTTTAATATCTAAAAAGGTGTATTTTTGTTTTTAGTTAATCACATAATATGTTCTTAGAATTTTAATACAGATTGTGTATACCATATATTAAAGGCAGAATTGATTAATACGGAATGTTCAGAATGTTACAGAAATTAATGAATATAAAACCAGAATTTGATAGTGTAGATGGTGTCAAGTAGTGTGTTGAAACTTCTCAGAAATAGGTCTCAAGCCGAGAGCAAATCCAGTAAAAAGAGGGGTGAAAATAACCAGATAACGTCCAACAAATTATGGTTTTCCAGAGGTCCCTTGTTATTTTGACAATTTTCCAGTGAGAGCTGCTTGCGTACCCTCTAAAAGGTGCCCACGTACCCCTGGAGGTACGCGTACTCCAGTTTGAGAGCCGCTGTCCTAGAACACAGAAATGATTTCCAGTCCCCCACCATCATGAGCTTTACTTACCGATTTGATAAATCCATCAAATACAGAATGGGTCATATAGTACAAAATAGGGTTAATTACTGTACCACAAAGATTCTCATACTTAGGTTGACTCCCTCAGCACTAGTGATAGTCCATAGGGATCCGTTACAATTACAGTGACGACAAACAAATTTTAGCACCACTTTTAACTAACTATTAAGGTTATGTACCAATTATGCGAATCTATTAGGGATAAGAAAGGATTAATTTAGATGAAGTGTACCATAATTTGGGTGGAGGAAGAGTGGTAAACCATTTAGGTAAAACCGGCCTCAGTACACCAGACCAGGATTTGAACCCCAATCTCCCTGTAATCGGCAGTCTAGTATATTGCGAGAGTGACGCCTTAGGCCAAGGGTCACCAACCACATGCCCGCGGGTGCCATGGCACCCACCGAGTCTTTTGCATCTACCCGCCACTTTTTGACCATAACTGAAAAGTGATTGACTAATAGTTTCAATATGTCAATTTTACGACAAAAATCAAGTTTGTGCTTATCTCCAGGTACGCCGTTATCAAGAAGTTGGTGATTGAAAACTCCCCCTCTCATTACTCTTTCTTTGCCGGCTCATTTGCAAAGTGTACTTTTACTCGGAACTACAATTCTAATAGTTTCAAGCTGAATGGTTTTGCTTTTTCCTAATCTCAAAGAACTACCCCCTTCCATCATTATCTTCACACTCACTAATCCCACGTTAATACTTCCTATTTCATTTGTAAATATCTTGGCATGGGTCTACCAAACTTTTTTGCCTTAATAAACACAGAATAAATATATATTTTAAAAATGTACCTAAGCATAAAAATGGTGGTGAGTAGTTAAATATTTCCTTGTGTCTTTATTTTTGTCTTGTTAAAACCGCAAATAAAGCATTATTTTTTATTTTATTTTTTGTCAAGTTGGAGGGGGTTGAGCCCCACTTCCCACCTACGGCCTTGATTATTACTCACAACCACATTCAACGTCACAATCGCTGTTGGAAACTTAACATGGCAGTTGACCGGTTGTGTGTATAGCGTTGAGGCTTTGAGCCTGTCGAGAGTTAGAAATTTGCCTTTAAAAAGTAATTGGTACCCACCACACTACCGTTAATTTTGAATGTGCTCTAAGGTACAAAAAGGTTGGAGACCTCTGCCTTAGACCATGTGGCCACTGAAGCAGTTGACAGCCAATAGATACAACTCAAGTTAATAGTATAAAACACTGAGTTAAATGTGTTACAGCCTATTCTACAGTAAATTACACTTCAATACGCTTTTTATAATTGTTGGTCGGTTAAACTTTTACATTACAATATTACAGTGAACAAGCTAATCTACTATTCTACACCACTCTTACAATGGACAAGGTATGTATGTATGTTCTGTTTACCATGCATTACGGTGACTCCGTTCAGCAGGTACAAACTACTATTATGTCACTTGCTTTGTTTCTCGATAACACGGCTAGACCTGTACGAGCTTTGCTGCGACTTGATAAAAATTCTTTTTAACTAAAGTTAGAGGTATCAACTATTGGCTAGCACTTCAATATGGTAAAATGAAAATTTTCATGTCTCATTACTATTATTTTACGTCCTTAATTTATATATGGTTGATACGTGTGCCAAAGTTATTTTCGTATTTATTAATGCCTTTAAAAATAAATAATGTATTACGTATTATTTCTAAGAATTAAATTCCAATAATTAATGTAGAGTTTAAAACAAGTGTTTTTAGAATATTTATTGTTCAAAAATTAAGTTTATAAAAAATTATTAAACTATCCCTGAATATACTGCATTAAAAAACGAATTGGCAAGTAAGCATCTGGTTTAATAACTGGAAAGTAATTGCAATTCAATTTAATTTTTATATTGTATATTAAGAGTATTATTAACTTATATCAGTAATACTATCGACAGATAAAAGTAATATTATGAAGGGATGTATTAAATGTGGCATATTTACAAAAACACCCAATAGCTCTATTTGTTTTAAATTTATTTTAGAGCAAAGGATTAGTAGGTCGTAGTATTGAGTCTTTAACATAGCATTTGATTACCACAACTCATGTAATTGAATATATTATTAATTCTATAGCCTGTAAAAACATATTCTCCAGCAATCGTTTACTTAGAAGTAAAATTTTGACCTAGATGATACAATATTGCTTATTTCCACATCGAAGCAAGTAATTATAATCGTATAGTAGCGGCCATTGCTTAGATACCTCACTTTTAATATTTTCCTTTACATGCTGTCCCGAAAACCTACCCTTTTTTTTATTGATGATAGCAAACAAAACTTTAATCAATATTCATTTAGTTGTAGGAAACGAGGGCTCAACGTTCAGTTTTTGTCATTGATTGATATTGAGCTTAATATAAAGTTCATATAGAATGCCACGAGTAGATATTCAATTCGCTGTCCCCTCTATAGAAGACTCAGAGGTCAACAATCCGGGTCAACATTACCAACCTTATTGCTTAACTTAAATATTTATGATTTATAGGCAGTTTAGAGGAGAGTTATCGCTGCTGGATTTTTCCACTGCAATGTTTATTATTTGTGTTAGGCTATCATTATGTTTTGCTTGAAATTAGATTTAGTATTTTAGTCTTTTTTAATGTAGTACATTCCTTTGGATCTATTTGATTGATGTATAGAAGGTTGATTCATTAGTTTAGAATATTTATCTTAGCTTTCTTAAAAAAACACTCATTATCAACTTTTATCAGATTTATTAATTGCAATCTTGTTCAACTCAACATAGGTACTGTATAATGTAGACCAACGTTAACTGGTGCTACCTTTGTGGATGAAGGTCTTTCAATCTTATTATAAGTGTGTGGTTATTGTATTAATTAAGAAATTTATTTTAATTGTGCACGTCATATTGAGGTAGTTTAAAAAATAATCTTCTCGCTTTGTTTATTTGTCAATATCCTCAACTATTACTAATTTTTCTAAGTACTAATAAAGTATTTCTAAAAGAGTACCCTTGTATGATTTATTTTATATTAAAATAAAATAAGTTATTGCTATATACGTTAGCTATAATTTCCTCAACCGTAAATTTGGCTTGTAAATTTGTTATATTTTTAAACTCTACAGAGCCAATTAATATGAAATATTCCAGTTTTTTAAAGGTTAAAGACGTATTTATTTTCAAAATAATATATCAATTTTTTGAGAGTTTGGGTTCAGCCGGAGAACCATAGTAGGTCAAAGAAATAAACGCTATAATTCTCAATTATTAATAAGTATATTAATGTAATTAATGAGTCCTAATGTAATGAAACGCAATTCATACAACCCGTTTTTTTAATATGACTAAAATAAAACTTGTCGTCAGCTTCATGGATCTGTTTGCTATCCGAATGAAAACTAACTTTTCCTGAATGTATCTTATGCCTTACGCTAATCAATATCTTTATTATTAGATTGGATAACTTTTTTGATTTCCTAGCCATTAGCGTAATTAGCACATAATCTTATAATCCGAACGGGTATTAAGACGCGGTTCTAAGAAAAGAAATTGTTCCAGGCTGAGGTGGTTGAGAGAAGTGGGAATGATCAACAGGGAGTGGAAACGTTGGGTCACCGAGAAACCCAGATGTGACACTCACTACTCCGGCTTCATAAGTGTTGGTATTGAGGACTTCTATCCTGCTTTGTTGGTGCTGACTTACGGAATTCCGTGCTCCTTAGTAGTGATTATATTGGAACTTATTCACGGGAATCTGACTAGGAAGGTTCCGGCTAAAGTTGCTGGGAAACCATTAATTTGGACTAAGCTTTCATGAATGATTATACTATTCTTGTCTTAGTTTGATTATTGATTTGTATCTTTGTGAAGAAATACTCATTCACAAAGTGTGATGAACATTTACAATATTGTAGCATGTATGATATGTTGAAAACCAAATATAATATATAAAATAGATACTGTATGTTTGTAATACTTAGTATGTTATGTTAAAAGATGACCTGGTGGTCTAGGGGTAAGGTATCAGACTTCTGTACTGGCGGACGGGGTTCAATCCTCGGTCCCGGCACAGATTTATCTGATTACCAAAGCCTTCCTCCACCTCTGACAAGACATCTTGTGAATGTGGGGAATGCCAGGCTTCCACCGTGTTCGGATTCCACGTTAAACTGTAGGTCCTCCATTTCATCTCACAATCACCCTTCCATTACACATTAGCGTAAGTGCGTATAACCCGAACGGGTAGTAAGACGCGTTGCTAATAATAATAGTATGTTATGTTATTTTGTTTCACTGTTTTGACAAATATAAGGGTAGTATAATGTTGCAGTAAATTGGTTATCAACATGAGAAGCTATCTCAGAACAGGATACAGTCTCGATATATCCATCGTTCCTTTCATTCTGTCTTTGTTCTAGGCATGCAATGACATAAGCCTTAAGAATATAAGGGCAGCTTCGTAATGGCTCACAGAGTGGTGTACAGTTACGAGATATTATTAATGGTAGTATAGGGTGGGGCGGAAATAATTAGACGATCTACGCTGAGGAGAGTGATGAGGTTTGCCGGTGGAGCTTAATTGAGTGACATATTCCAAAGGGTAGTATGTAGTTTGCTTTTATTTGCAAGTGAATACTTACTTTTCAAATAAAGTGTTAATTTTCACGTTACCAATAACTGTTTCCGACCCCACTCTGTGTAAGACTATTAAGAAAATATAATGCTAATTATAAGTATTAATATGTTATCATAGAAGACTGATAGGTGACATAGAGTGGAGAAATATAGTGGTTAAAGTGCTTAGGTCGTCAAGGGGTTTTCTGTCATATAAGGAGGGCCACATCCAGTCCATGTTGAAATTTCAATGAGCCGAATTCAGACTACGCTGACGTATCGTACTAACACATGGTATGATGTTTTAGTGAAAATGCCATTCCAATAAATAATAATGAAGAGCTCACACTGCCGGGAAGTGTCGTGTTGGGACATTGTATGTGTTATCTGACGCCAGACATGTGACACGCATCAGCCCAAGATCTGGATGTCCAGATTTTCGTCAGACGTGTTAAAGCATCAGAACATGACACTTAAATTTTTTTATTTAAATTATTTTTTTGTGAGATATTGAAGGGTAAAAAACTTATTTATTGGTATCTTAGGGTACATTTTGAAACACTTTTCATCTTTCAAAAGTTCAGACCATAAAGTATGAAATTCACCATATTCACCCCTCCTAGCATTTATGGGATGTATCCACTCTCTAGTGTGGGTATTCTAGTGCATATAACATACTAATATATGCTACACAAAATGATATGCGCTGATCAGAATCAATACACCAGATACATCAAAGCAGTGTAATCACTTGAAGCTGATATATTGTTTTATGTTGTGATATGTTGACACGTATTAAATCGACACGTCAGCGAAGTATAGATGCATCACTGAGCGCTGAATATGGATCAACAGAATTGTGCCGTTATCATTCAAATAGAATATTTTAAGCCTTTCTTGGTTAAAAATATGAAAAATATATTTTGACAAATAAAGATTTGATGTAATTTCTTAACTGTGTGCTCATTAGTAAAACATATCGCACACTAAACCTAAAATACTCTCAAAGTTTGTATCAACAATGGACTTGATTTAAATGTATATCAAAGGCTGTTTATGAAAAATCTCTTCTCTAGGCCAGGCCTTAAGCTGGTCCTTGTGTTCCACGTGAGATATCTTTATATAAAGATACTTAAGAGCAATTCTCACGCGTAATTAGTCGGGATATTAGATATAAGATATTGCTCAAACCAAAGAACACATCGAATATTAATTTTCTGTATTAATGGCTTGGAAACAGCAGAATTGAATATAATTGAAATATTTAAGTAATTTTCTAATATCTTTCTAAGACTTCTAGAATGGTTTCAGTGGTCTCAATGCCACTGTTTTCTAATGAAGTAGTTAGGTTACTGACTGCCCCACAATGTGACGTCTGGTTTAGTTTGGTTAAATTATTTATCTAAGTTATTTGCTATCCGTGTAGTGAGACGGGATTTTAAGGATAGAACTCAAACTTAAAGTCTTCGAGATAGAAATAATAACTTTTAAAAGGTTTACTATAATTATAATCTCTTATTAGATCTTTTAAGTATAGTATACTTTTAAAGTGGGACCCATATTGAATTTTTTGTGTCTCATAAATCTCTTATTGTGTGTTTACTATTTTGTTGGTTAACAGGCAGGGGTGACAATACATCTTGTGAATGTGGGGAATGCCAGGCCACCACCGTGGTTCGGATTCCACGTTAAACTGTAGGTCCTCCATTTTAGTATGTAGTTTGCTTTTATTTGCTAGTGAATACATACTTTTCAAATAAAGTGTTAATTTTCACGTTACTAATAACTGTTTCCGACCCCACTCTGTGTAAGACTATTAAGAAAATATAATGCTAATTATAAGTATTAATATGTTATCATGGAAGACTGATAGGTGGCATAGAGTGGAGAAATATAGTGGTTAAAGTGCTTAGGTCGTCAAGGGGTTTTCTGTCATATAAGGAGGGCCAAGTCCAGTCCATGTTTAAATTTCAATGAGCCGAATTCAGACTACGCTGACGTATCGTACTAACTAACACATGGTATGATGTTTTGGTGAAAATGCCATTCCAATAAATAATAATGAAGAGCTCACACTGCCGGGAAGTGTCGTGTTAAGACATTGTATGTGTTATCTGACGCCAGACATGTGACACGCATCAGCCCAAGATCTGGATGTCCAGATTTTCGTCAGACGTGTTAAAGCATCAGAACATGACACTTAAATTTTTTTATTTAAATTATTTTTTTGTGAGATATTGAAGGGTAAAAAACTTATTTATTGGTATCTTAGGGTACATTTTGAAACACTTTTCATCTTTCAAAAGTTCAGACCATAAAGTATGAAATTCACCATATTCACCCCTCCTAGCATTTATGGGATGTATCCACTCTCTAGTGTGGGTATTCTAGTGCATATAACATACTAATATATGCTACACAAAATGATATGCGCTGATCAGAATCAATACACCAGATACATCAAAGCAGTGTAATCACTTGAAGCTGATATATTGTTTTATGTTGTGATATGTTGACACGTATTAAATCGACACGTCAGCGAAGTATAGATGCATCACTGAGCGCTGAATATGGATCAACAGAATCGTGCCGTTATCATTCAAATAGAATATTTTAAGCCTCTCTTGGTTAAAAATATGAAAAATATATTTGACAAATAAAGATTTGATGTAATTTCTTAACTGTGTGCTCATTAGTAAAACATATCACACACCAAACCTAAAATACTCTCAAAGTTTGTATCAACAATGGACTTGATTTAAATGTATATCAAAGGCTGTTTATGAAAAATCTCTTCTCTAGGCCAGGCCTTAAGCTGGTCCTTGTGTTCCACGTGAGATATCTTTATATAAAGATACTTAAGAGCAATTCTCACGCGTAATTAGTCGGGATATTAGATATAAGATATTGCTCAAACCAAAGAACACATCGAATATTAATTTTCTGTATTAATGGCTTGGAAACAGCAGAATTGAATATAATTGAAATATTTAAGTAATTTTCTAATATCTTTCTAAGACTTCTAGAATGGTTTCAGTGGTCTCAATGCCACTGTTTTCTAATGAAGTAGTTAGGTTACTGACTGCCCCACAATGTGACGTCTGGTTTAGTTTGGTTAAATTATTTATCTAAGTTATTTGCTATCCGTGTAGTGAGACGGGATTTTAAGGATAGAACTCAAACTTAAAGTCTTCGAGATAGAAATAATAACTTTTAAAAGGTTTACTATAATTATAATCTCTTATTAGATCTTTTAAGTATAGTATACTTTTAAAGTGGGACCCATATTGAATTTTTTGTGTCTCATAAATCTCTTATTGTGTGTTTACTATGTTGTTGGTTAACAGGCAGGGGTGACAATACATCTTGTGAATGTGGGGAATGCCAGGCCACCACCGTGGTTCGGATTCCACGTTAAACTGTAGGTCCTCCATTTCATTTCACAATCGCCCTACCATTACACATTAGCGTAAGTGCGTATAACCCGAACGAGTAGTAAGACGCAGCGCTAATAATAATAATAATAACAGGCAGGGTAGTCCCAATATGACTAGCCAGACAACAGATTTGAAAAAAAAAAAATGAATGTACGCTCCATTTACTTTGAAATGTAACAGTCTTACCTTGAAGGTTTTTACTGTGGCTCTAATCTTATAAGATGATATATAGAAATAACAATACCAGATTGGGGAATGGAAATAAAATTAATTATCAAGTTCATTTTGTGTGTTTACAGCATTTGTGTTTCAGAAATCCCTATATAATTCCAGCCAGTGTCTGTTTAATATCGTGCTTGTTAACAATAGTAATGAGCTATAGGTGTGACAATTTTTATTGTGCGTGCTTAAAGAATTTTTTTACAGCTCTACTTTGTATTGTTTATATGAATACTCTTTCTGTTACAACTTAAAATAGTTGTATATTGGTGAAACTAGTAAATAAATATTTTCTCTTGTCTAAGCTAATGTTAACGCCAATACTGACACAGCGCTATTTAGTTTTTTCCCTACTACTTTTGTGTCAATGTTAGTTACTATCCATTTTGATATAGTCTTTATTATTTGTAGTTCTAATAAAATTAGATGTATTGAATTTTTAATACAATATTGTTTGTTATTTTGTTATTCTTTATAATTCTAACCTATATATAGACCAACTATATTAATTTTGATGTGTTTTGTTACTTTATACTCCTTACATAAACAACTCTTACTGGGGCGGTTTTAAATTGTATACTATTTTTAGTCCCTCTATTAGGAACAATGGATAGCATCTTGTATATTGTGTGTAAAATATACATTCCTGATACAACTTATTCTAAAAAAAGCATTATGTGTTGCGCTAATTTTGGCCAATAGTTTAAAAACTAAAGTTAATATACAGTAATTGCTTTGTTTTTCTTACTAATAGATTTTGATCAGTAAAATGTGTAGAAAAAAAAATTAAAATAAGATTGTAATACATCATATAGTGGCAACTGGTATTTTATAGCCATAGCCATAAAGCTTAATAAGAATGTATAATTGCCAGATAACGCATATTCGTGAACAGTACCAGTGATGAATTCTGTCAGTTTGTTATTTGTCTTGATATTAACGTACGTTGTTACGAAACTGTATAAAGTACAGGTAAGGAATTATAATTTAGCCTTGGCTCATTGTTCGAATTCACGCACAAGTTATACCTTTTTACAACCGCGGGTAAATATTCCATCAAGCTACTTTAATCTCCTCATAGTCTTTCGTGCTATTGTGTTAGTTCTATTATTCATTGCTTTAATTATTTCTGTTAAACTATCGTGTTCATTGATCTTAACTTTGCGAACATTCTTCTGTACTAGTTGATCAATTGCACTGTTAATAACCTAAGTGAACCTAAGAGAAAATTATACTAAATTGTGCAAGTTTTCCATTTAGGACTATTAGATGGATTCGTGCGAGAAATAGTATAAGAACCATGTGTTTAAGTTTCTTGAAACAAGATATACGTCGTAAAGAGAACGAATTATTATTATTTGATCCGTCAGTATATGTGTTCAAAATTGGTTACTCAAAAAACTTGTTTTAAATAATATAAAACAAAGTTGTGTTGTATCTTTTTTGTTACTTTCGTCATTATTAGCAAACAAATATTACTCTAATGGTGCAAGCATGAAGCCGTCCAACCAAGCTATAGAATAAGATAAATTAATCATTAGATAGAAACTGTTAATTGTTTCGAATCTGAATGCTCTAAGGATGTATTTATATTTCTTTTAAATGAAATAAATCTCTCAGTATCCTACAAAGGACAATGTATTGGAAATAGTTTCCCTCTGACCAATATTCGCAACCAATTTAGTGTCTTGCCATGGAGTCTGAGTATGAGGCCGTCTCTAAGGATGCAGAAGTCGAGGAGGAACTCCCACTCCTCATTAAGGTGTATCCCAGGAGGTGGGGAATACTAGCAGTGTTCTTCAGCTTCTCAGTGGTCAACTCCTTCCAGTGGATCCAGTACGGTATCATCGCTGACGTGGTAGCTCGTCACTACCAGATACCCCTCGCATTGGTTGATTGGACCAGGATGGTATTCATGGCGTGCTTCATTGTCCTCATCCTGCCAGCCTGCTACGCTCTGGACAATATGGTAAATATACGTCTACAGGGAGCTAGGATTTCACAGAACATGGACAAACTATTCATGGGGTTCCAATTTAAATTATAAACAATAAGAGGTAGATTGATTTTTGGCTTCCAATTGTGAACCCAAAATTATAATCCAGGCTTCAACCGAATAAAGAAAAATTAAGTAGTTTACATGATTGTTTTAATCGTTTTTTCTCCTTCATTCAGTGAAAATATTGAATGTTATCTAATATTATTAATTTAAATTAAATACATTTATTATAAAATAATTTAACGTTAGAAATATTCGGCTGGTGTAACACATAAAATTTTTCTCCTTAGAAACCAAATAATAAATATTTCAATGTTCCACGATCTTGAGTGTGGAAATAAATAAGTTCTTGTCTCTAATCAACTGATTTATCCGTTTCTGAGCGATACGATGACACGTCTGCACTTGATTAAATCTATGATTTAAAAAGAACCAACAATGATGTAGCATTCCTAGTAGAAATTATGCACAATCCCTTTACTTTTAAAGGTAACAGGCTTACCTTGCTTGGTTCCGCTATGGGGTAACTTATAAGAGTGGCATTTTATAGTCAGTCAAAGTGAAACAGTTGTTTTTTAAGCAAAATGGAGTGAATATTTTGAGATGTTTTAATGTTGCTCGCGTTTTTAATTTATTGTCTTTTAATCTGAACTGGCCCCCCGTTGAGCACTATCTTTGCCATGTTGCGCGTGTTTGTTACTGTATTTTCTTTAGCTAGTAGCACAGAGATTAATTCATCTTCCTATATTGTTGGTCCTCTGTATGTGTGTGTAGGGAGTGGAGGTTCTTATGTAGTTATGAGAGGCTTCAAGGTCGATGATGGTTAATAAACTCAAGAGGATCTGAGTTGGGGATATGGGGATTCTGAGTAGGTTTGGATCGAGTACGATTCCCAGTATAACCTGTTTGATTAGGGGTGCGTTAGGCCACTTCATCATCGCTCTAGTCCATTTCCCAGAACTGGGGGAGTGGGGTGCAGTTTTTCTTGCATGCAAGATGGGTATATCTCTATAAAGATACCACCTACTACTCGACACAGAAAATATTGCATCTTGTAGTCAAGTGCTGCAATCGCTCTAGACTATGAAAGTCAAAGGGGTGAGAAGATATAGCCATTACGTTCTATCACGGTCAGCACCAATTGGAAAATGGAACACCAGTGGTAGTTCTTGGCTAATATGAGACTTCTATTACTTAAGTTGAATATTTAAGTAGTTCTAACTTACCTTAAATACTAGATTAACTCCTGATATTTGTCCGTCAGTGTTGTTACCGTAGCTACTTGACATACTACTAATGTCACTGTTACTTCCATCTCAAAAAGAAAGAAAAATTTGTTTTATTTCTTCTTCTATCAGGCCATCATTTTTCCAGTAACTGGCTTCTTTCTTAACGTGTGATACAACTTGTTGCCTATCCTTCTCACTTATGGTATTGATTGCTTCTTCTGTTAGATGTTTTATTTATAAAGTGCTTTGAGCAGTATTTTTGGCCACGAATCGTGATTTCCCCATGTTCCAAATCAATTATATAGCGTTAAGGTTACAATGGTATGAAGGTACCCTACTAACACTGTGCCCATGTTGTTCGAATAAATTTTCCATGTAAAATCTGGGAGATTAACGTCAGCAGTAGACTAGCTCCAAGAGTTCCCTTTTCGTCATTTATTCCTCATATGTAATAATGTTTTTGTGCAAGCACAACTGCATTTCAGCCTTTAGTGATCCCATTGTTGGTGGCTTATTTATTTGAACAGTATGATACGGTGCATTGTCCATTATAATTAGGTTATTTTGAGAAAGTTTGGGAATAAGTTTTTCTTTCACCTACCTATAAAAATTTTCGAAATTCATATCATTATGATAGTCACCACTTTTTGTTTTGGATTTGAAAATAAGAAATACATTTGATACAAATCCCTACTCTAAATCAGCATGGACCATAATCTACCTCTGTCCTGTACCGTCATTTTTCCATATTCCTGTTGTTTCTAGGTCTTGTCAACTTTTATTCACAATGAACGAGGTATGAATCCAGGTTTTATCAAAATATACCACAGGACTTTTTGTCTTCTAATTTATCATTTTCTCTCATTAATCTTAAATATATAGCCCTCCATGCAAATATTTCGTTTTTATCAATTAAAATTAGTATATTATTGTTACACTTTTTAAACTTAAGCCCCATTTTTGTCAATGATCTTCTCAATGTTTCTTTGCTCCCAGTGAAATTGATTTCTTCTTTTACTACTGCTAATAATTTATTAAAGTTGGTACTTCCTTTTTAACAATGTAGAACCTCTGTATAATTTGTCGAATGAGACACAAGTCAAAATCATCAAGAACAATAATTTTTCTGATTCTGGGATTGTACTTTTTTCCTGGAGTTGAAAGTTTTATTTCTTTCCTTTCAAATTTTACAAATAGTAAGCTCTGATTTTCTTGTAGATTCTGCTGCATGTTTTGTGACTTTTCAACAGGGTGCTTATAATGTCCCGATAGTTTTTCACTCTCAAAAAAATCATTTACATATGCAATATTTTTGGGCCCTTCACTGTGAATAGTTGGTCTAGCACGCTTATTTGAACCCATTTTAAAATCGCTTTACGTATCTTGTATTTAAAGTTGATCAGGTATCCGTAATGTTTGTCAAAAGAGGTAAAAATAAAGTACAAACATACTACCCAAAACTACTGAAAGTTCTAAGCTATCGAATTTACGCGCCCCCCTCGGTAAGCTAACCGGAGTGTACTCGCCAGAACGTCGATATAACGACTGATGTATATTATTGGTATCCCCCCTTCATTATTCAAGTAGTCGGAATTCTTCCCACATGCAATGTCAAGTGTAGAATAATAGGACAGTAATGATATGTAGAAGGAGGGTTAGTTCTGAATGGTCTGAGGAAGGGCAATATAGTTTGGTTGGGAGGGTTGAAAGGAACAATATCTCACTGCACAGCTTGGCACACTCAAGGGAGTTTTGAAAACTTTATAGGAATCACCCTGACGAGGGCTTTGACCAATGACGCCCCACTTGGGCCCTCGGAGGAGGTCAGGCGTCTATCTTTAGGAATCTCCCTGAAAAGGGCTTTCATCCTAATTTTCCCAGTGGGGACTTCGTGTAGGTGACCTGACCAGCTTTCCCGGAAAGGACTAACTACAAACCACTTAGTGTGTAGCGTGTATAGGGGTCAACCTAACCTCCATTAATTCCTCACATATATAACTAGACAGATATTTACCTGCCGTTTATGTTAAAACCTCCAGACGTTACCCAAGGGCCACCATAAAGAGGAACTCTTCCAGGATTACCTACTGGACGAGGAACATCCCCCAGGCAGAAAGGGGGAGACTCTTGTACTAGGGAAATTTCTACAAGGGTGAGATTGACTCAGTCCCATGAGTTTACAACTTCAACCTGGTGCTACCCCCAGGATGAAATGGTCATTGGATTATTCCGTGGCGAGTCTTCATCGTGGAATTTGGATTGGAGCTTTAGTGGTGGTGAATTGACGCGTTACTTAAGCCTCTCACAAAGCTATTGCCACGTGTTTGACCAGACATTCTAACTTTTTCCTTTATTTCAAAACATATTGGCTTAATTTTTCTTTCACGAATAAGGTAAATAGTTCTTCGAGTGTATTGTTAATATTAATATTAATTTCATATTTATGTATAAATGTGGATGGGGTTTGATGATCGAGCATGGTGAAGCCTGGTTGGATTGATTGAAAGGTGATTGAAAAGAAGGAATGGTGCCACTACAATCATAAAGAATCGACCAACCTTACTGTGTAACTTCTCAAATTTAGCACTTTTAGCTTATTATTTTTCATTACATGACTGGCGTATAAATTCGGGGCCTACGGTGTTCTTCTCCTCCCAATTCAAGACACTTTTTTTCTGTGACTTTTTCATTTTTTATGATTTGTTGTGGAGCACCACCGAGCTTCTTTCGGAAAAATGGTTAAGTGATGGTCTGGTGATGGGTCCATTTGGGCTTAATAGACTCAATAGTTTCAATAGATTAGGCCTATGTTTTCTTTTATTGTAGAACGGCTCGACGTTGGGTGTCATTTTTTTTATATTACGTACGTTTTTAATTTGATATTTTCTTTAAGGTTGGACTTGTCACATGATCAGTGCCATCTTAGTTATGTAGTTCGGGTTTGTTATTGGTATTTTAGATAGGACTAGCACCCCGTTGAGTGACATATATTTTTTAATCGGCTCTGTTTATTATTGTCATATTGTGTTTGTTGTCGTTTGTAATTTGCCTAAGGAAAAAAAGCACCCCATTTCATCAAAGAGCATACATGAAATTAAATACACTAATACATAAACTTTTGTGTGTTTATGGGATTTTTTTACGGCAAAATCTCATCATGCCCACGCCCAGCCCCCAAGCTGAAGGACACTCCTGTACACTACTGCTTACTCATTATATTTACAGCTGTCCTTCATGTATGAAGGCCATGTCCTTATTAGTGTAATGAAATAGGATAAGGAAGGCTTTAAATTAAATGGTACAATGCAGCTATTAGAATACGCAGATGATTTAGCTTTAGTTAGTAATAGTAATAAAACTATTGCTAGAAATGCATAAATTGGATTTATTTTATCAATAAAAATATAATCCAGTTACCCCAGTTAATTGTTTACCATTGCGTTCTTGGCAATAATTCAATATGACCTGTGCAACTAGAACGTCACTTATCAACAACACATCATGTGCTGAACGACAAACCTATGGATTTTTCAAATTATGAAACAAAACTCACCGAAAGGAATGAAAATGAGCCCTTTGAAAGTTTTCATCTGGAAAATGAAGGGCTATGGAAGCTTCGTACGAACAGTTTCACTTGATTGTTATTATTATTATTATTATTATTATTATTATTATTATTATTATTATTATTATTATTATTAGCACCGCGTCTTACTACCCGTTCGGGTTATACGCACTTACGCTAATGTGTAATGGTAGGATGATTGTGAGATGAAATGGAGGACCTACAGTTTAACGTGGAATCCGAACCACGGTGGAGGCCTGGCATTCCCCACATTCACAAGATGTCTTGTCAGAGGTGAAGGAAGGGTTTGGTAATCAGATAAATCTTTGCCGGGACCGAGGATTGAACCCCGGCCGCCAGCATAGAAGTCTGACACCTTACCCCTAGACCACCAGGTCACCCACTTGATTGTTAAATAGAAGAGAATAAATCACACGTTATTGGTGAGTAACTTATAAAACTATTCCTATTTTCTGCATCCACAATCTTTCTTGTCGATAAAAGGCGTAAAAAATATCAAAAATATGACTTTAAAATGACATAGAGAAGCTTGGATGGATTAAACTGAGCAATCTTTAAAAAAGCAGGTGATAAAGAAATTTACTACAACTCCTTTTATTCCTGCTGTGTGATGAATCAACAGATGCATCTTAAAGTTGCCAATTGATATCTTACCGTAGTTTTGTCGAGGACAAATGAATAATGGAATACATATTGCTCTCCAAAGTTTCAAGAACAACATCAAAGGGGTCTGAAGTTTTATCCACTCTTTACGACTTTTAATCAGAAAATGGTCTTTCTTGGAGAAAAGTTTGTACCGTACGTGCTCTATGCAGATTATGATTGAAAAGAACATAGTTTAAACAACATATAGATTTATTAATAGAAAAACACATAGTTAATAAAGTAATGGTTTACAATAATATAGTTGGAAATACGTATGAAGTTTGATCCAGACTGTTAGGCTTGAGAATTGAGACTGTGGCTTTAAGGGCTGTGCAGTCGCCAGGCCACAGGTAGAAGTATTTCTAAAAAGGAGAACAATTAAATAAATACTAATAGAAAAATATAAAACAAGATATACATGTAACTTTTAATCAGTTTTGCTTGATTGGGCCTTCAAAATATTATCCGTTAAACATTTAGGATAACCAGCTGTTGATAACAGCAGTCGATGGCTAAGAAACAGGTGTCAACAAAAAGCACTATGGCTGGTCACATTCCCCTTTGGTACGGCCAGGGCATTCAATAGTACATACAATTCTAATAGCAAGTGCATTAAGAACAACACAAACAATAGGAATCGATCGAAAGGTAAAAGTGAAAGAGTATTATTTGCGTGGACCCCACTATGACTCTAGTGCAGTTCCCTGGGTTGCGCACCGAAACTAATACTGCACGTGAAGCGTGATTACTTGACAAACCCAAAA
>CABFOW010003051.1:0-12083 GCA_902141385.1 Timema californicum | reverse complement strand
GCTAGTTGACGAGTGAAAGTGATTAATTGATTGATAGTAGATTAATTATCAAAAACTCTGTATTTTTCATTAAAACTGCAAGAAAAGCTTGTAATTGAACAATGCGTGGTTTGGTAAACAATGATTGTAGTTAACTTTGAGCGAAGAAAAACAGAGCGTATTTTGTTTTTATAGTTTATTATTTGGTTTGTACAAATAATGTAATCAATTGGTAAGTTTAATTCAAAATCTGTCTTATTTTATTATTTCTGTCTGTAGATTTATTAAGTGATTTTTAAAAATAAGAAAACTTAATTTAATTTAATATGTTAACATGTGGTGAGAAAAAAAATTATTATCAGTAAGCTTTGAACTGGCTCCACCAAAAATATATATCACTATCACGTTCCGCCACTGGCGTTAAGTTTAAATATATGTAAATATATAGCTTAGGAGGGTGAGGGGCTAGTAAGTAAGCATCATAAAACTCAAAGGTGGTTAAAAAAATTGAAGATTGGTTGCCCCTAGAAGCTATTTTAAGTTGTCTTAGCATAGTTTTTTAATTGATAAAACTTATACTCCTAGAAGATATTTGAAGTTGTTCTTCCTCCGAACACTTTTGAAAGTTTGATGCTTCTAAAAGCTATTTGGAGCAAATAGTTAGTGACAAGGCGTTAAGTTGGATTAGTTCACCCCAGCAATTATTTTAAAACTGAATGCTCCTGAGAGCTCTTTTGATTAGCATTCTACTGGCAATTCTTTGAAAATTACTCGTATTTAAAAGCTTTCTTGTGCCTGTTTTAAATATTAATTGGAGTTAAGTGCTTCCTTCTATAACACACAGTCAAATGATTATTTCTTATACTTTGAGTGCACCACGGGTCGTACCCAGATTATCCGCAACTACTATTTTAAGGGCACAAGAAGTCGAGGAAGGATAAGGAAGTCGTTTTGAAACCTATTTATTTAATCGAATATAAATGAATAAAACATGTAATTAAAATTGATTTTGAAAATCAATACACAATGCTCGACAGTTAGCGTTAAAATCCAAGTTTATTTTTGTAGATTTGATGTTTGGAAAAAAAATTATTCTAGTACAGCTCTCAGCTTCAAATTTGAGAATATCAGAGGGAAGGGAAATATATATTGATCGGGAATATTCGTTCCGGGAGGAGAACAAAATCCAGTGGTACTGTACATTAAATAAAATATAAAATGTCAGTACTTATTTCAATTTTATAGTGAGTGTATGTTTTTATTAATTAATGTTTTAGTTTTAAAACACAGCCTCAGTGTTTAAGATCATAAATAATTTATTCTGATCCTATATTTTAATATTTCTGCGTGAAGAGTGTATCTAAGTTGCTGTCTTTTAATATAAAGAAGGATAGTAGTATAATCAATAAATGTTTGAGTAAATCAAGCTGCCTTCTTCTTTCCAAGACCTGCCATACCTGATTTGGCGGCCAGTACTATCTGTCAACTAGTGGCATGACTTTCCTCACCATTTTAAGTTGTGAAAGAAAAGCGAGAGAAAAAAATTATTGTACAACTGTTTCCAGCCTGTGGCCTGGGTCAGTTTTTATTCAGGCTTGCTAGGCCTATCGTAGCTTCACAGACCTTATAATATAACTTAAGACTAGAATAGGCACAACATCCAGTCCCTGACCGTTAATTCATCTCTGTGAAGGTGAAAACCCCATATTTCACCAATGATACCTTTTTCGGCCATCNTCGAATCTGGGACCCTTAACTTAGTAGATGGATAAGATATTGACTGAGCTAATAATCAACCTAATAAAACCTAATATTCTGGCAATATTAATTTCTTAGATCTTCTAAGTTTTGATATTTCTCTAGACTCTAGTTTTTAATAACTTCTCAAGATTGGGAACCCCCCTGGGAGTTTTCGGGCACCAAATATTCATGTATCTCTTTTTTGTTAGGGGCTATCTGCGTGCAACATTTAAGTTTCTTGCGTATTCTGAGATTTTATATATTTGGCTTAGGTTTTTTGGAAACCCTCCATTTGGTAGTCCCCAATTATTTCGGGAAATCGGATATAAAATCCTGGTCGGGTCTACCGAGGGGGGTGTATACTGAATTGTTTCCCACTCTCCTTCCATGCGAATGTGTGAATATTACCTATACATATAATGCTTCCTGCCTTCTCCCTGCTCCATTAGAGTAATTATCATATATAAGTACGTATAGCCTGAACAGATAGTGAGCCACCAAGATAAAAACATTATTTGTAAAATAACAGTGACTACATTCAAATTTATTGAGAAAAGGTAATTTTCTTAAATTTATAAGATGGTTGAACTCAAGTAAGTACTCGATATATTTTATTTCGTTCTTCTATTATGTTGCACAGTAATTGTGTAGAATAATTATGTAATTGTGTAAAATTAATTATTTATATCTTGTCAATTTTTAAAAGTCAAGGTTAAAATTATATAATGAGATATGGATTAAAGATAACAAAGAATTTTTTTAAACATATTTTTTTAATCTTTTAGGTAGGTACTATATATAATAAACGTGTTTTTTTATAAAAAATTTACTAATTGCAATGTAAGAATTCTAACGATTTGAAGTTAAATTAACAGTCCCATCAAATTAATTTTAACCCAACATATCCCTCATACTTATTTACTTAACTTACCCCCTGACAAAATCTGACACCTTAGCTCACTCGGTAGAGTGTCTGCCTAAGGGTCCCGGGCTCGATCCCCAACTTGGCCGTAAATTTATCATGGGTGAAATATGGGTTTACCCTTTCACATTGATAAATAAACAGCCAGAGACTGGATGTTGTGCTTGTCCTAATCTTAAGTTAGATAATAAGGCATGTGAAGCAACGACATTCCTAGCAGGCCGGTAGTGGAAAATATATGACTTGAATAAAAAAAAAACACTGACACAGGCCACAGGCTGGAAACAGTAATGGATGTAAAAAAAACTGCCAAAAATTATTGTAGAAGCTTTTTTTCAACCTCTGTAAATACTTTATTTATTACTCACGATTTCTTTATTGATAGTTCCGTATCCAGAGCATTGTAAAGCTAGTAATTTTTAAGAATTTACTTATATACTATTTAAACAAACACTAATTTATGATATCGTATGGATGGGAAATAGCCAAACTTATCTTAAATATCTAACAACACTTAAGGTTTCATTTTGTATTTAATTTATACCGTATCTAACCATCACTGTTTGCTTTTATCCGACAACAGTTCTAAAGGATAAACCACCACTCCCGCCCAGTCTCAGTCAAGCTCAACTAAGGTCGTCTTCAAAAGATGTAACAATAAAAGAATTCCTGATATCTCTAAAAAGACTTCTCACCAGCATCGACTACCATCTGCTGCTCTGGAGCTTCGGTATCAACTACGGAGTACTCAACGCTGTCTGTACGCTGCCAAACCAGTTAATACTCTCACACTTCCCGGTGAGGATCCTGGCTCAGTGAAGTTGTGAAATTACAGTTTGATTTTGGCAGGAAGAACAGTAGAAGTTAGGTACGAAAACAATTTTAATAAATTCATACATCACGCTATCTGCAACTGTCACTTTTGATAGATATTACCAACACCTACAGAATAACACAAATAATACAGTAAAATGTTATCCATGTTGGCCGTAAAGAAATATGTTTTAACTATCTATACTGTTCTTCCAACCAAAATCAGGGTATATTAAGTTAAAGATCCTTCCAGTAGGGCAGGGTTGTCCAACTTGAAGTTACCTAAGGGCCTCATTTTATAGTCTGACAGTGTGTGGGCCGCACACGTGGAAATTAGGCCTATACAGTATTAACAATGTTTTTTAGTTAACTTATATAGTACATTAAAAGTATTATACACAGCACATTACAGTAAATAATACATATAATAAATTTTACACACTTTAAGTCTGGTCATGTTTAAAGAACACCTGAATTATTAATTTTTTTTAACTTTTATAATACTGTAGGTTTCGGGCTGCAAAAGATGCTGCCAAGGCCCGCCAGTTGGACAGGCCTGCTGCAGGGTATAATGACTGTCAATATTTGACACTGTATCAAAGAAAATTCGTGGGAACAGGATCCTTTATTTAGATTAGTGTGGTAATTGTTACAAATAACGATGTTATGTCCAATGGTAAGGATTCCTTCTGCAGGCTATTGTTACTATCTAGTCAGCTACAGTATGAAATAATAATCTGTTTATTTTGGTCAGGAGGCTTAGTGCAGAAATTGAAATAATATTGCTGCAAATCGTAGTTTCAAACCTACTGGTGAGAATCCTTCCTGCGGGTGTTCTTAAATTAACTTTAACTCTGAATAATATAATACATGCCAAGTACAAGTGAGATCCCAATCTGAAGGTAAAGTAAGGTCAATATATCATTGCATCAATATTTACTTTTTAGGGGAGGAATAAAGAACTCACCTAGTTAAAAAAAACTTTATATTGGAACTCCTCGCTTACTTGTACTGTGTGTGTGTGCTATTTTGGCCCAACTTTAGTTCAAACTCGTTAATTTTCTTATTATTAACACTAATAAATTACGAACGTTAATACATTCTACATCAATTCATACTCGGACAGTTCTTCAATGAGGGTCCTTAGTTTAATCTTGACTTAAAAGTAGCTGCTATATCCAAGATGTTAATAATCCAAGACATTTTTTTATTTTCAGGGTGGCCAAGAGTTTACAGGTCGCGTGTGTCTCACGATAATTGTAGCGGGGATGCTGGGAGCTGTAGTGTTTGGTGTATTACTAGATAAGACTCATAAATACAAGTAAGCTTAAAATATGGTATGGCATTGACACTAGTAATAGTTATTGAAGAATCCTACAGTATAGTATAAATATAATATAATGGAGGTTACTATAATCTAACAAAATATAATAAAGTCCACCTGGTTGGCTTACAAGTGCATTGACATTTTTCTTTCTTTGGAACATTACGAGCAGAGAACATGTTATTATAATGTGATAGTTCTTATCTAGGGAAACAACTCTAGGGGTCTACATCCTAACCATGGTGAGTCTGGTGGGCTTCACGTTCATCCTTGGCACCAAAAGCACCATCCTTGTATACTTGACAGCAGCTACGCTTGGGTTAGTACAAACAAAACTATTGCTACTATTTAATAACTGCCAATAAGTATAAACAATAACACCAACTGTGTGATACATTGTTTAGTGTTTTGGTAAGATCTGACATAGATTTGAAAATCATTAGAAAGGATATAATTATCAGAAACAGGTAAAACAACTACCAATGTGTTGATTTTAAAACAAAGATGGTGGAATTTCTAATAGCAGAAAATGCTACTTCTAATCAAATGATACTATGGAGGGCATAGTAAGAATACAAACAAAATAGAGGCGTTGTAAATAACATAGTAGTGTTGCCACTAAGTTTGACCATAATAGCGGAATTACAAATAGTACCTAATAGGGTACGTCTAGAAGTACAAAACTATCACCAGAGTTGAGATGTTTAAGCTATGATAGTGACATTGAAAATAAAATATTATTATTACTAATAACATACTGAAACTACCATAAACATTATTACATTGCAACATAAACTGTGACACTATTGCCATTATGTCTCATAATCGATGACATTGATAATTAGCTACAAAACTGATACACCAAACCAGCACAGTATTAGTAAGGTATGTAGAAAGTTACTAATACCAACATTTGTAAATCACCACTAGGAACATATGTTATTTATTAGCAAGATCTAGACTTTTGACTATGTTTTAATCATATGACGACGGTTTGAGTGTGATTAAAGCATATTTAAAGCTAGCAAGTTTAAATTTGTGTGAGAGTTGGATCACATTCCTTCTTTCTACTTTCCGCTGACAAATTTGTGAAACGTTGGTTTATTTCTTCTTGCTAACTGTCAAAATCGAGATTACATTTTACTCTTTACGAAGTCCTCTTCTTTCTAAAGTATTGTAGTTCTATCATAAAATGTTAAACATCTCTATTTTTAATTGGTATTTTAATTATGTAATTTGTTCCATTATGACGCTATTAATGCCTTCTTACAATTGACGAAATTGGTTCTCACGGGTCTTGAGTGAGAGCTGTTAAGCCTTGAATATCGGTGGTCAACTTTCTCGTTATCGTAAATAAAATATTACAATTAACTACCAACAGGCCTATTCCACTTCTGAAACAAATGTAACAAGATGGGGGAGGTCGCGGATCGCTTACAACTCACCGAATAAATTGGGAATTCTTTTAAGAATATGGGGGTGTGCTATGTTACCTTTCAACGAGATTGCCTACTTAAGAGTTTTCAAAACTGTTTTGAGAAACGCACTGCATCTTATCTTGATGCACCTAAGCAGTCTTCTTGGTTTTAAAACTACCTTTTTATTGTTTCCTATTCTAGCTATACACATGTTCCCACAGACTTTTTTAATATACATCCAGGAAGGATGACTTTGCAGGACATTTTTTGCTGCCAAACCAAATAGTCCAAGTTGTAAATGATTTATAAAAAATATGTTTACAAAAATTATTTAAAAACAATTGTGACACCGTAGAACTGTTTTAATAATTATTTAGTAATTGTATATCTACGCTATATCTTTAAAGCTCGCAGAATAAAACGTAAATTGACTAAAATGAAAAATCATATCTTAACACACCATGACGTCACAGGTACGCAACTTTCAAGATATGTTGAATCTATTCCTCCAATATATGGCTTGATTCTCCGGAGACCAAATAGTTGAATTTTCTCTCCTATCCAACTATATGGTTAATAATAAATTGGACTTCCACCTGGAAAACTAAATTTCCTGTTTTTCAACCCAAAAAAGGATTTTAAAAATTATGCTTATTTTGTTCACAAGATGAATAGACGGATTCTGATTCTCTACCTAATTTTCAACGTTGTTATGTTCTGCTAACAGTTGCTGGTTTTCAACTTTATCCATGATCTCTGTTGGTCCATTAAACCCACTCGTGGAAAAAAACAAAAACTAAAATCATGATAAGATCCCCAATATTTAGGTGTTCGTTTTATAGATTCAAAAATCACCATTAATTCAGTCTTTATCTAACTTTACAAATTACAATTTGTTCATGATGAATACATCTTACCTCATTACTCGATAATCTAACACAGGGACTCTAATCCGGTGTACACATAAGGGTGCCCCGAGATTGGACAGGGGTGCCGTGAGATTTCTAGGGTAAAAATATAATATATCTATATTAGCACGAAATAATGAAAATAAATAAACGGAGGAAAGTGTTGTCTTTTAGTGTTTCTCTGGATTGCACTTACCAAGGCACCCAATGATAAGAACCTCTACACTAAAAGTTAAATTCAATAAAAAGTGAGAAAATCAACAGACCTACTTATAACGTTCTCAACTTCATATTTGTGTTATCAAGCCTTCTCAGCTATTAGTAAGAATAAATTCCAAAACAAGATGTAGACTTCAAAGTCTTAAGGATAGTATGTGTGTTGCGTATATTAGCACAAAATAATTAAAATAAATAAACGGAGGAAAGTGTTGTCTTTTAGTGTTTCTTTGAATTGCACTTACCAAGGCACCCAATGATAAAAACCTCTACATTAAAAGTTAAATTCAATAAGAAGTGAGAAAATCAACAGACCTACTTATAACGTTCTCAACTTCATATTTGTGTGATCAAGCCTTCTCAGCTATGGTAAGAATAAATTCCAAAACAAGAGGTAGACTTCTAAGTCTTAAGGATAGTATGTGGGTTGCGTTGTGAGCCATTAGGCCAGATATCAAATTTTTGTGTTTCAAACATTAATCGTAAGTCTCGTCATTTAATAATAAAGGTTTTCATATTGATACCAAATTATTTGTTTTTAGGTACCTCAGACTATTGTACTAGTTTATTGAGTTATAAAAATGCTACTCTATTTATTATGTATTTTACTTTACTCCGTTGTCTGTCTTTTATATTTTTTAATTAATTCAATAAAAGTGTAGTAAAAAAAAAAATTCGACAATCAATTAATTAAAACACAGACACACTGTTTGTTTTTAGCATTGCTTCTTAATACTCGCTCGAGTAATAGCATAGCCATATCTAGTAATTAGAATATATCAGAGGAGCACATTAAAAATTAACAGTGTTTTAGACGTCTAAAAAACCGCTAATTTTTAATGTGTACCTTTGATAATATAATATAATTTGAATTGAAAAAATGAAAAACAAAACGCTTACAAAAATTATAAAAAAGATATCACGAAGTTCTAATCCCCTGCACAAGGTATCACGAGATTATAATCACCTTCAAAAGGATGCTTCGATCCTAGAAAGGTTGAGAATTTCTGATCTAACAAATTCAGTTCTTCCAACTTGGACTTCTACAACAATTCAATTTTATTTAAAGATATTAAAAATTATGTTTTAATAACGGTATATTTAACACATTAAATTGTTACTATCGACAAAATTGATGTTTTCAATCACAACACTGGTAATTAATTTAATAATTGCTCAAGAAATTGACTGACTAAATATATTTCTTTTATTAAATATGACAACAAACTATTATTATTATTATTTAGAAATTTTTACAAAAACATTTTCACTAACAACCAATGTCAAAATTACTCCATAAAATCGGCATGTAACAGTCTAATATCAAATTCAATTAAACAACATCGCCATGGTATTCCTCCCAAAAACAAAACTACAAGACCATCTTTACCAAAGATATTTCATAGCCATATCTTTTATACTTACAATATCTAATTATATAAAACGCAAATAAACAAATTATTAGCTTTGTTGACAATGGTATATTATGTAACCATATTCTATTTAGGACACTTATTTTTAAAGCATGTTTATAATAATAATAATAATGATTTGGTGGGTGAAGTTTAGGATTTTCTATAAATCTTGACAAAAGATTAACTTTTAAATACAGATTAAGATTATAATATTATTATTTACCTAAGATATAGGACTACAAAAAACATTATAAAAGTTTTGATGTATTAATAACTACCTAATTAATTATCAATTGGTGTTATCAATACTATTCATTTCCTAGGAATGTTTGTTTCGTATGATTGTTCAAAGCTTTATTCTTTAATCCCCGCGTCAGTTAGATGAACCTTTATGCATTCTTATGACACTAAAAAGACAGCACTCTGAGGCAATCTTTATGCTGTAAAGGAATGTAGACTTATTCAAAGGTATGTTCTGAATTTTTCTTCCACTCCTACTCCATATAAATTTTAGTATCTAAATAACCTAATTTTGAATTGAAAGGAGTCGTTCTCAAAACATTTCGATTGCATTGCTTTTTTTTATTTTTGCATCGCGTTTTACTACCCGTTCAGGCTCTACGCGTACACGCTAGTTTGATAAGGATGCGGTTGCTTGAATTTATAGGAAGTGTATTTGAATTTGTTTGGAGGTCAAGTGTGAATCAGTACACCCAACGGGTATTCGAACCCCTATCTCTCCATCATTAGCAGACGTCTATTAAAGTGGAAATCAACCTGTTTTGTTCGCATACTCCCAGATGTAATTTCACTTCAACTTTGTACAGCCAAAGCTATGGGGGCATAATATTCTATACTTTATATCTAAAACAAATTACAACCTAATTGATGTATTAAAAATAGCGCTCCCAGATCGAATTGCTTCACGTCCGGGTATTTTTAAAATCTTACGTACACCCTAATATGTCTACGCAGACCTCAGTTTGAATACCACTGGTCTGATATATTGCGGGAGTGACGCCTTAAACCACCCAGCCCCCAAAGTGGGTGCCAGATAATTTATATGATAGGTGGGTGCCAGGATGAGGGGAACTTGAGGATTATTAATATTGTTTCCCAACCACAGATTGAGATATTTTAACCAATTTTAGTGGTAGAAACCATTACTTTGGTGTCTTAGATGTTTGATTTAGTATCTGTAATGTTCCAGTGTGTTCCTAGGAGGTTATATCCCGGTGGCCTACGAACTAGGAGCAGAGTTGACCTATCCACTCTCTGAGGGTACGGTGACCGGAGTTATGCTCATACCAGGAAGTGCACTGGGGATATTATTCACCACGGCAACCACAGCAGTGTTAGAGCACTGGGGGTACGTTGCTGCCAACATGGTGATGTGCGGGGCACTGGTGTTGGGGGCAGCGCTCACTGCTGGATTATCCAGAAACTATTACCGACTGAGGGCTAACACTCTTCTTGGATCGAGTAGCAAAGAATAGTAGCAAATATGGGCAGAAAGTGAAAGCGTATTGATCTGATACGATCAAATCTAGTCCTATAAATAGAGATAACCCTCCCATATCAGGAGTTGTTTTTAACATTGTACATTTCAATGTGTTCCATCACCTTTGTCCTTAAATTGGTTGGCAAGAAATAACACTAATTTAGATGGCCATTAATAGATGGCGTTTTGAAATATTTCTTTTTAATTTAATCAAGTGGAAAAGAAGTAGGCCTTAACATTACTTGAGTCATGTAATAAAAAGTATAACGCAACAAACTACTTGAATCTTAAAAAACAAAAAAGTTTCAGTAAACACAATCATTCAGTCATTGCTGAGTAAAAACGAAAACAATTTTTTTCCAGCGCAAGACATGGTTTTCTAAGGTATCAAAAATGGAGTTGAATATATAATCCTGTTGATGTGTTAAGTATTCTGTGCATTGCAAAAATTGTTCCTCATCACCAACCAATTTGATGTAGCTCAAAACAAAACTTTGAGACTTATGCTTGTTGACACATACAACTGCAGGGAAAATATCCCCATCACTCATTTTTTCAGCTACTTTGATTACAACATTAGTAACCGTGTAATCAATATGACGATAAATTGTATAGTTTGATAATGGTACAAAAGATATTTATTTTTCAGCTGCATCTAATAAAATGGTTTAACAATAATATGTTTGCATGCAGGCAAAATCAAATTCTTAGCAATTGTGTGAGGCTACATTTTCATTGCTACTATCCCAGCCACTTTGTAGCTGGTTCCTTGGGGGGTTTTCAAATGTAGTTGTGCTCTTTCCCACAGATTTAGCTTGTTTTACTTCAGATAATAACAAATAACTAAAACAGTTAGATTTGCTGATAAAATTACTGTTTTTTCACTGCTTTGTATTCAAATGTATTTTTAATTTTACTCGGAATCATGCTTTCATTAATAAGTTTTCCCCCACAAACCCCACATTCAGGAATCGATCTATAGATCTATAATATTTTATTATTTTTGGATGGAGGGAAGGAGGATTGTGGATGGATTAGTAGTGGAAGCATGAGGAATGTGGAGGGGGAAGAGGGTGTAAGTGTCGGAGTAAGGGTGAGCATGTTTGAGGGGAACAGGGAATCTACCATTATGCGTTTCAAGTAGTTAGGCGTGGAGTGTGATAAGATCGTGATTGGTGGAATGGTGAGCTATTCCATGCATAATGATGAGTAGGTGTGAAATAGAGATAAGAGTTGCGCCGTGATGAGAAGAGGAGTTGATGCATTTAATAACTCAACAGGAGAAGGGAATTAACGTTATGGGTTCGAGTAATCTAATGTGTAGAGGGGTGGAGGGACGGGAATGGGGTGGTATGGAGGGATGTGTGGGAGAAGAGAGGGTTTGCTGGGTTAGGCTGTGGGGGTTGGGTTGGATAAGGGTATAAGGGGGGAATTCCCCATCATGTGTTCAAGTCTCAACGCTGGCAACCCAAGTGCCGCATGTGGAGGTAAAAAAGAGAGCTGCAAAGCTACTCGTATGGAAATTACCGGGATGGGTTCAGGTACCTAGTTGGGTCTTGGGTGGGGTAAGAGGAGGTGTGAAGGGTGGTGGGGAGCGGGTGGGTCAGGAAGGCGGGGAAGGGAGCGGTGTTGGGGGAGGTTGGTGGGAGGGGGTGGCAGCTATTTTGCCAAAAGAATGTGGTCTAGATGTGGCTTATTACCCCTACTGAATACATTTTATAACCAAATGATATTATAATAGTCTTATTTATTTAATTATATTATAAATTGGGATTAGATAGTTCAACTTGATACAAATTAAAATCGATAGCTGTATCCAGCAAACCCAATTTATTACCAAATTATAG
>CABFOW010003050.1:64216-84126 GCA_902141385.1 Timema californicum | reverse complement strand
ATATATATATATATCCTATATATATACAGCCTTTTAAAGTATTATTGAAGGATACCGTAATATAGTCTAGTGTAGGTTTTAAGCTTGTTTGGTGTCTTTTATCTATCAACAAGTGATCTATTGATTTGTCTAAGTATATTTATGAATTATGTATATCCTTAAGTTCGAAACAAGTAAATTTCAAGGTTATATTGTGTGGTTACATTTATCAATCTCATAACCTTACCATTAGTGACATCATACAATCTTTCTTTTCCTGTTTTGTGTTTAAATAATCCTTCTTTCTATATATTTGACTTAAGTCACCTATCCTAGTTTTCATGTGATAGGCTTATAACTGGTTCTATATGTGTTTTAGCACCTCCTAGAAAACATACTTTACCAACCCATCTTTGTCTTCCGTTAGAAAGTGCACATTGATGATGATGGTATTACCATTATTCTTGACATACTAGCGTTAATTTATTTTATGTCCTTAACTGCCGACACATAACTATTATGTGAATTAGAAATCCTGTTGACAAGCTATGTTTATAATTCCATCATACGAATATGTTTTCCTCTGATCTTTTAATATATTTTATAGCCAAATTATCTACTACGAATATTCTTAATTAATTGATAATTGATTGTGGTGCCCCTGGTCTATATGTATAAAAGATAAGCTTAAATATTTTAAACAAAATTCAAATTTTTGAAAATAAGTTACTTGTAAGCTGTCTTAATATTATTTTGTAATTTGTAAAACTAAAAACGTTGTTTCAATTTTCTTGAAAATCTATTGTTAAAGTCCCATTTAGAAATAAATCTTCATTGCTAGGTTTACATAAATTCTAATTTTATAAAAAAATTCGTAAATAAACCGTATTAATACTAATTTATTTACGAAAAATAATATTACTATAGCCTATTAGTAATAATAATATAATATAGTTCCCCAATACCAATTTAAAACAAATTTATTGGCCTCATTTAAAAACACTCAAATCAACACAATCATTGTTTAAATACAAAACTAGAGCTATTTTTAAATCAATAAATTTAAAAAATAAGTTGTCGGTTAGCTAACCTTGAACAAGACTTGTTCAAATACAAGCATACAATTTTATTTGTTATGTTAACACTCCTCATATATACACTTAAAACAAAATCATCAAAGCCATTATCAAAATATATTGAGTTCTCAAAAATCATACTGGCTACGCAGTCTCATTGGAATCATTTAAAATTTTCCTTAATTTTTGAAAGCTATGTCATTTTCTAAATTAACCTTAAATTATCTTTTATCAGAAAAACAATTATACAGTTTAATATATCATGTCAAATACTACTAAGACATCTATTTTGAGCCAAATCTTTAGTATTTTTTAAAATAGGTGTTTAAGGTTAAGAAAAAGTAGTCTCTTAAAAGCTGCCCAAAAGTAAATGTTCATCTTTACAATTAGTTTACAATGAAATCTTAAATTTCAAACACTCTCAAGATACACGATCATAAGGGCCATTTTAGAATATTTTTTTTTATTTATCGGGTAAGAGTCAAGTATTCATAAATGAAATTTATCTACAAAATAGGTTTTCAGTGGGATTTGGCATAGCACACATTTCCCAGATATAAATTTAAAAAATGATCACTAAAGCCATTTTTTAATGTTTCAAATTTTCATAAAATTTCCAATTGTTAGCTACCCTTTATGGAATTTTGGTCCCAAAACTAATGGAACAGTGATATTTTTAATGTTAAACAAATCCCAGATATTGACTTGAAACAAAATCGTAAAAACATTTTCGAAAATTTTGGTATTCATAAACATCAACCATCAGTAAGCTACCCTTAATTTGAAGTTCATGTTAAAAATAAAAAAATACAATATTGCCGTATGGAAAGCACTATAAAATATAAAGTCTGACTACAATTCATCTGACCGTTATAAATAAGTGACTATGGATAGACTGACATACAGATGGACGTGGGGACGGACAAATATGTAAAAGCTACATTTTTGGTTTGGGCTCACATGAAACGTAACAGAATCATATACGCGCAATAGATTTTTTACACAAATACATTCCTATCTCTGGATAAGATAAAGTAAAATGTAAGTCTGTCCATATGTCAGTGCCCCTACTATAGCTTATTAATTGTACTCTCAAAGTTTAAAAACATATTTATCTTCCGTTTATCCGTCAAGTGGGAATGGAAATACGGCGAGAAAAGGTCCGCGTTTTTGCATATATTTTTTTAGAATTACGTTTTTTGCTTGAAATAAATCAAATATTTCTTCTATAAAAAATACCTGAATTTTATTTATATTATTATCATCTCAAGAGTTGTTGAATATTTGTTGAGTTTGTTTTGAAATTTAATTACCACTTTTTCACTTCATTTAAAATGTCTCTCATAATCAATAATATTCTTGACAGGTATTTAATAACTGTTATTATCATGTGAAGTAAACTAAACTCTATGTTTGTATGGAAATAATATTTGATTGATTTTGATAAAATAATTGTTTTTCTATAAAAACTTCAAAAACACTGGTCTTTTCTCGATTTCCTTACATCCCCACCTTAAAGGTAGTTAGATTAACTTTCTCACTTCAATGTGGAGTGTTCCTCAGGTAGGCCCATGTGATAATAGGTCAGAGAAGGACTTACATTTAATATTAAATCCAATATAAGTTCTAGTATAATTAAAGACTTGGTTCTTAATACTTTCTAGTTCATGAACTCACTTGATAATCCCATGAAGGCATGGGTAAAAAATGGACGTAAATACACTCAAACACAGACTTGCATATAATTTAATTTAATGTAGTGTAAATTGTTTACATTCAAATTGACATAACTATTAAACAATCTTTACAACGGGTAGTCGTCATTAGGCCTGAAATTATATGGGCTAAATTTAGGTCAAATGACTTAATGCCAAATTACTTTGAGGTCAAGTGACCTTAGGCTCATTGACTTTTCCCACATGATTCTCTGGATAGTTAATTGTTAAGCTAAATGACTTTAGACTAATTGACCTTAGTCCAAATGGATTTTTATTTGATGAATATTATTTATAGACTATTTATTTATAGTATATTTATGTATTCATCGGTACCATTCATTATAACTTGTTTTACTTTTACTAGATGGCGAGGGAGTCATATTTAGATATATAATATTTAAAATAGATTCCAAATACCTATAATCATTCTCGAACTTAATACCTGTACGGGTCTAAGAAGTATAAGTTTATCTACTAAATAATTCCAGTGATAATTCATTGAAGCCCAAAATAATTTTTATAGTCGTATTGTATAACGTGTACAAGTCAATTATTGTGACGTCGTTTGAACTACTGTGTGTATGCTCTTAGGTATTTATTGATTAAACTTATAACCCTCCACCTCACCTAAATACTAATGTAATAAAAAATATTTATGGCTATCCACTAAAGAATTTAAATATTTCCAAGTGAAAATAGTACAAAAGATTGCATAGCCTCAATTGACAATCCAAGTTCTAATAGATCTTCTATTTCTCCGAGGAAAAACTAAGAAAATTGTAAATGTGTGATGAATAGTACCAATATATTCCTTGTAAAATTGTAGCAGGAGCTATTGTGTTAAATTTTATCTAATATTTTGTATGAGAAAAATATGAATTTGCTAAATTGCCGTAATAGTGGTTCTGAAGATTCGGTTGGATTATTTGAGCTTCCTGATAAAATGACAACGAATATTGAAAATGTACTAATTTTGTGTAAAACGTGTAATGATAATTGATCCCTTTTGATATAAAGTAGAGCTGTAAGTAGTCATTACAACACACATTTAAGACTAGCGTATACCTTATGATTTGGTTAATAGGTAAAGACCAGGATTACGAATAAACATTTTGTTACGTCATGAGCGAGATACCTGTTAACTACAATTTTTTATGTATATACCCAATTTATTAATATTCTGTATGGAAAGTAACTTAAACTTTAATGATACATGTGTTCAGACAATCAGTGATTGACAATAATGGGGGCAGTAACATATGCAATAATTGGAGCACTAAATGGATCACGGCAAAAGCGTGGCCACACGTCGTTGTATGGTGTGGTTACGGTTACAAACTTGGACATTTGCAATATATATATGATGTAGAGTGTTTGTAAAAATATTGTTCAACATTCAGAGCTATAAGAGTTATTACATATAATATAAACTGTGTCGCAAATTATAAAGAAACACTTGGATACATGAAGGTATCAATAGTTCTAAAACTTTTCAAACAATCTACAGATCCTATTGTCCCAGTACGTTACATGATATATTGTAACGTTTACCTTTTATTATGTAAGCTTCCAAGACTTTTTTCCTTTGTTTTGTGGTTGATTTATGTTTTATATAATGAGCAGTGTATTGTAGCAATAGCTGCTGGCTCGGTTTTAATTTAAGCTTTCGCGCTTCAGGTGGCCTAGTCTCGGCCATGTGTCTTAGGTTGATTAATTTTTTTTAAATTCGGGCGTGTGCATTGGTAAGGTTAGTTTTTGAAGTCAGTGTCTCCCTATACCATGTATTCATCTAGTGTAGACGTGTTTAAATAACTTTAAAGAAGAGATCATACAAAACAATCATAAATTTATTAAATGATCGTTAAATGTAAATGAAGATAATGATATCCAAGCCTTGAGTAACAAGAGGGCTTCTAATATGTTGTTGGATACAACACATACCGAAAGGGTGTTGGTATAATAAATTTGAAATGCGTAGGTCACGTGCGGAAAAGGATGGAAACTTACAAGAATACAAAGGCAAAGCACTCTCTGATTCTAAAATACTATCGAGTAGAGGTCGATTGACCGATCGGAATATTGATGACCTTCAAAGATATTATGGATCTTCTATTATAGATTACAATAACAGCTCAGAGTTTATTTAAAAAAAGTGTTGGTATTCATTATTTTACATGTTTCAACGGATGAAGATCCATGATATGATATGTTTATTAGGATGATATTCCTGAAGCAGGTACAACCACAACGGTGCACGAGGGTTAGCTTGCCCCAATGATGACAATCCCTTGCCAGTAGCCGTTTTGATAATAATAAAACCTGTATTAAAATATCTGTGCAAATCTATTCTCTTTAAGAAGTACTCAAATGGTTAAGCTCAAAATACAAACTAGTTCTTTACTAGTACGATATGGGAAAGAATACCTAAAGCGTGTTTGTTAGCCTAAGCAGATTGAAACGGGATGTATTAGATTATTTATATATTTAAATTATTGCTGTTTAGTTGAATTAAAAGTTTTATAATATATCTTTGTTACAAATTTTGTGTATTATTGAAGATAGAGTTTTACATTTTAAAAGCTTCCATGAGACAAAAGGAGCATTAAAATAAGTCACTCAATAAAAGAGCAAGCTAGATAAATTTGCAGAATGGAAAATATTGTTGGAAGATTAAGTCGATGACTCAAATGATCATGATTATGCTGTTGGATTTCATTAGATAAGATATTATTGAAGTCAATTAGATCTATTTGGAAAAATTGATATTATATTTTAAACCTTTTTATCTTTAAACCATATTTTATTTATTAAATAAACACCTCTCAAAATCTTTCAACAGGTATTTTAATCAAAGGATTACCATTTAATCTTGAAATTTTACTATATAATAATCTGGTTCATAAAGTTTCCATGACCAATAAGAGGGAAAATATAAATTATTAACAATGAAATCCAAACAAAAGGTAGTGCTAAAACACACCAATCGGAAGAAAAGTTAATCTCATCGTCATTTAATTTCAAAGCTCAACCTCGATTAAATTAAATTTTTATAGAGTTATAAAATCAATCAATGTGAACATTAATATACTTGGTCAGTAGGCCCCTTTATATATATATATATATATATATATATAGAGAGAGAGAGAGTGAGTGAGAGTCCCTCCATTTAATGTTTTACATTTTTTCTGTAAACGATAATTTTCCATTTCAATTCAGTATTAATAGCGTCCCTGAGTAATTTAAAACAAATAAATGTGGTAGGTAGGCCAATAAATTTTCCACTATCCCAATAAAAACTATTTTGTTAGTTGTGGTTTTTAAAAGAATCATGTGATTTTATTATATATCCTACTTATCTATTTTTAAATAATCACCGGACTATAAAATTTCAAGTTAAACTACAGATTTTGGTTTAGTTTGCTTAGTTTTATAAAATAAAATTATTGTTACAATACATTTAGCCTAAATTACCATTAATATCTGTAAGTTAATATTTTAAATCTAAAAATACCCAAAAGCAATAATAACAACATATATGAATGTATTAAAATCAATAATATGAAACTTTTTTTAGTAATTTAAGTCTCTATATTGATTATTACTTGTTAATTTCCTTTTAACACATACTAAAATATTTTCATGAACAAATTATTTAAAACACCAATGTAAGATAAATTTTTGTAAGACACTCTAAGAATACGTTTAGTTATTCTAAGGTTCTTTTAAGTAAAAATTATGTTGGGATCCAACAATATTTTTAAGAGAGTGTACTCTCACAATTATGTATGTGCAGCTATAGAAGTATATATTTGATACTATGGATAGTTGCAACTTAGGACAGCCACCTATCTTACGATTACATTCCTAGTATTGACACAATGTCTTCTGTACTGACCATGTAATTTCCAATTAAGGATGAATGACCGGTTCATGACCCGGAGTTCATGCAGGGACAAACTGACTGACTAGCAGGACAGTTGTGTCCGTTACTTCAAGATGATGTAGTCAAACTTGAGACCTCTGCATGGTCTAATAATATTTTAGAGTTGTGGTAGCTTACCCATGGACAGATACTATGTATCAAGCATATTTTGTATATACATGTATATTTTATATTCTATGTTATTAAGCTAGTTAGTTATAAAATAATAAACCTTTTTCAATTATGCTAATACGTGTGTGCTCCCAACCCATATGAGCTTGAAATTGGTTGTAAAAATTATATAAATACATTAATAAGAAATTAATTGTATTGGTGGCGATAAATAGTGAGAATGCTGTTGAATCACAAAAAAAATTAACGGTACGATGCACAGAACAAAATTTACATTTATTTTATTTTAAATAAAAGAAATACTAAAAAACTCAAGAGATTTTTGAAAGGAAATAATACACATTTAGAAAGAGGAATATTTCTGTCCATTAAAAATAATTAAAATCAATTTAATTTGACAAAGAGCTCCACACTATATGTTTTCCTATATCCAAGATAATATTGGTAATTATAAAAGTGCATTATAGATTATTGAGTTTAATTTTAAATGGTACTACATTTTTACAATGTTGATATTATTTCGTATCTCAAATAGTTCGGAGATATGATAAAATTTGGGAATTCCCGTTTATGTAAAGTACAATAAAATAAATGTTCATTAGAAATTGTGATTTATAATTTTCTCTATATTTTTTTCTCTTTTGCCCCTTTAGTAAACTACCCTTAATTTTAGGGTTAGTTACCTGTTTCCCAAAATGTATCGGGGACATGCTGAGAGACCTCAATACCAGATCTGAGCATTATCGGTAAAATAGTTAGAATATCATCTTATAGTTTTGAATTAGGCTGAAACTTTGAAACCAGATGTATCAACATTTTTTAACATAAGTACATGACGTTTATATCAATAAATTGGGATTAAATATTGGGATTAGTTGGTAGAAGTTAGCATTTCTTTATGTTGATACTATCGGCAGGTTAGTATACATTGAAATGTTTTAAATTTGAGAAAAATATTGTCAAAAGGCATCAAACTATTAACAACACTGTAATTAAAAATATATATTAATTTACAGTAATTTTATTATGTAAATAACGTCCCTGTGCTGAGAATAAAAATAAATAAAAAAAAGGTTTATTACAATTTCGTCTTACTACCCATTCATGCTAAATGCTCTGAATAAGTCTAATACATGCGTAATTTGTCATACACTGTACTGTCCATAGTAGGAAGTAGTATTTTATGTAATTTATTTTAACCTGCAATGAGTTAACTAATGAAGTTCTTTAGCAGGCGGAGAAGGACCATATTTTCCGATTAAGTAGATTTTACTATGTTGTGTAATTATGTGTGTTTGGGTTTCAGAAAACACAGAATCTTCAATCCATTTGCCCGGTATAATAGCAGTTTTATATTGATGGAACAATTAATGGCCCAATCTTTTAACTTATCATCAATGCCAAAGAGTAATAATGCAATGTAAGCTGTTTACCTATCAGAGTAAACCAAGGGTATATTTTAACACAAAACAGATTTAAGATAATGTTTAAATAGCATGATTTAATCCTAGACAAATTTTTGTTGTTTATATGGTATCAAATATATCTTTCTTTCTACAAATATATCAATTTTAAAAGTAACAAACATTTATTATCTTGGTAAGAGCCTCACCTTTACCCCAAGTACTGGGGTCATTGATATACTAGTTTCAAGTCTCTCCAAATCCTCGAGCTTTCCAACGGGTAGGATCTTGTAATGTCTCAAAATTGTAGATAACATAACTTTCATTTGAAGCATGGCGTATTTTGCACCAACACAAACTCTGGGACCATCAGAAAAGGGTTTGAAAACAAATGGATGTCTTGTAGACTTCTTTTCTGGTGAAAAGTTATCCGGATCAAACTTGTCTGGGTTCGTAAAGTATTTAGGATTCCTCTGAGTTACTAAAAAGTTGATCATAATGGTACAATCAGCAGGGATGATATAGTTCTTGATTGGTATTTCTTCTTCAACATCCCTCATAGTTATTGGTATCGAAGGATAAAGACGAAGTGTTTCCATGATGATCTGTTCCAGATAAGTCATTTCTTTCAGATCCTCGAATGTTGCCGGTTGCATTTTATCGTTCCCGAAAATATCGACCAATTCTTGGAAGGCCCTGTCTTGTATGTCCAGATGGAAAGCAAGAAGCATCAGAGTGAAACTGCTTCCGCTAGCAGTTGTTTCGAACCCAGCAAACATTGTGCTCACAGTTTCACCACGGATCTCTTCTTCAGATAACACTGGAGATCCACTCAACAAAGATTCCACAAGATGATCTAAATATCCTAGTCTAGGATTACCGGACTGAGCTTCACACTCTTTGTTTGATCTATTTTCTATCATTTTAATTTTCACACTACTTATTTTTTCACTTACAACAAAGTTTGTAAAGTCAACTAAATCATTAGAATAGTTATTAACATTCTTAGCTATTGTAGAGAATGGAATTTGGGCTAATATGAGAAGAGAAGGATTTCTTAAGCAATCCATTATCAACATTTTTAAATCATGTATGCTAGTTAAGTACTTATTTAATTTTTGATTATTTTTATCTATATCAACACCCATTATTGTTGAGCACACCATATGAAGATTGTAATAACATATCACGTTAAATATATCCATCTCCTTACCGTTTGCATCACTTGACCATTTTTTCACTAGTTCAAATGAGTGTGTTTGGAAAATACTAATATAATTTTTCAGTATACTTAGTTTAAAGGTCGGCATAATCTCTCTTCTATGATACGCCCATTTATCACCACTAAGAGTTATCAATCCATCGCCTGCACGTCCATGATCGAGTATATCTTTCAAAAACTTCCTACCCAAACACTTACTACTCTTTAGAACAGTCTCTACATCATCTGGGTCTGATACAGCTACCCATAACCAAGAACCTTACCCAGATTTTTACTGTTGGATAGTACTTTTTTAAATGAGTTCTCAAAAATTTCAAACACTTTTCGTTAGTTCCAGTGAGATTAAGAGCGCTTCCAACTAAAGGGTAACCACTAAGTCCAGGAATCTTTGATGCCAAGTACCAGAGTTTTCTTCTTTTCCAGCAATAGCGCATAATCCAAAAAGCACAAACTATAATCACCACCCATACTGTAGTCAGCATTGTGGAACACTGAATTTTAGCTCTTTTCACAGCCTGTTTGAAATTTATATTAGTGTGATAGAAAACTACACTTTACGCATTATGTAAAGTTATTTAAATTCAACAATCAAGGTTAATGGTCCAAGGCGGACCTCTTTGTCACATTGTGTGCTAATTATATTCTTAAAAAAAAGTCTATCATAATTAATTTATAGTGAAGATAATACGTTTTACAGTATCCATATGCTTATAACTTTTTCTTTATCGATGAGCGTTGCTATGAAAACCCTTATTTTCTTGAATTTGTTTGATCTAATAATTTTTTACTAACAAATGTGGGTAAATTAATTAAACACCTCGGCCATTTCTTATGTTTTGCATTTACAGGAAAGTCTGTTTTTGAGTTCCGAATGGATGTACTATGTAGGCATTTCCACTCTTCTTACACGCAAATTCACTTGTTGTTTCTCTAAAATATTACTTCCCCATTCCCAATTTTAAATTAGATTTAAAATAAATTATATTATATTGATTAAAAATACAATCATAATTCATAAGATAAATTAATGAAATTATTACCAGAAAATTAACTATTTTAAGTAGCTTTACTTTATAAATTAAATTATCGTCTAAAATTTAATACTAGTAATAATATTAGCTCTATTTTTTTATAAATCTTTACTTAAAATTTATTCTTATAATAAATACTGAATTTCTTAAAACAATAAACAGATTTTCTAGACCTACTTGTGGATGTACATCATACATTATGTTCTAGTAATTAAGAAAAGTTGCCATATAAGAACAAAATAATAAGAATAAAAACATAAATAGGATTTAATTAAATTTGATAAATAATTGAGAACGGAATTTAAATATAGATCAGTACTAAATACAATTATACAACTTATTTTACAATGTAAGCCACGAATATACCCATCAATTGCAAATTTGTGATTGTGTGAGTATACAAGAAAGATGTTAACACAATAGGGCGAATAAGTCTCACAGTTTTGGTAGCTCATAAAAATACAATATATAAGCTAAAATATGTTTTTTGTAGTGATCATAATAATGGTACGTATATGGGATAAAGATTCCTAATAATACACTTTAAAATTATACCCTTGAATAACTATTTTTTCACCCGCCTCAGTGGCATAGTTTGTTTAACGCACTAGTTTCGTGTTAAGCTTGACTGCTGAAGATGGGTAAATCGAAGTTTGAATTTTGGTCGGATAAGCTGTTTATTTTTCCTTTTCTTAAATGATCTCCCAATATCCTTCTAAGCAAATGCGTGTTCACTTCCTCAAAATTCAACTTTACAAATTCCTATTCCATTCGCGTAGTTAGTAATTAAGCCTACAACCAAAACGTATAGTAAGACGTTGTGCTAAATTAAAAAAAACAGTTTTATTAATTGTTCCCTTAGAGTCAAATGCGTTTATTTATTTTTCTAAGGAAAAAGATAATTTTGATCAAAACACTTCGTTTACCGTAAACACTTCATTTACCTTGAATGATTAATTTATGGCCTTATCTTAAAAGCAACACTATTGTGGAACAAATAAAGATAGCATTGATAGCTCTCGGGGTGGATAGAATTAACAATAGGTAATTTATAGCCAAATACATCGACTAAATATATTATTTTAAATAAGCTTTTAGTCCTATTTTTATACAAATTGTAACTTCATCAGTTAAATCTCAAGAGAGATATAACCTTTTAAAAAAAAATTGAAACCAGTACCATGGTTTGTATCGATAAACTATTTCTATTACCATTAGGGCGCTAATTTTGATATTAAAGAGTTATGTGTTACTGATTTACAATTATTTGTGTCTAAACATACGTTTGGATTAAGAATATAATATGATCTAATGACACTAGTGTGTAGTAGATGACTAAGGTGGAATTAAGAAAAGTACATCCATATTTTCAAGAGAAAAAATGGAAAAACCTTTATAAAATCCATTATATGTGTACATATGAATTAGATTCAAATCACCATCTCCCCGCCCATATTTTACGAGAGTGACTTCTTAGAATACTCAACTACCGAAGCGTGTAATACAAAATTAAGTCAATCTGACTGCAAACATAATTAAATGTTATGACGCACTCACACAAATTTTCTCATATTGTGTATTATAATTTTGAAGAACATTGTCAAAAAACGTTTTTGAATAAAACACTTTTAAATAAATTTTATTCACTAAAACAAACTCACCATCTTCTTAAATACAATAAACACTCTTTATAAATTAATTTTAAGCAAAGTGTTCAATTATATTTAAAAAAATTCAAATTTTCAAAATTAAAATATTTGTTAACTAGGTAGGCCTACCCTATAATTATTTGTCATTAGTGAAAATAAAAACGTATTATCATTTATCACAAGAAACTATTCATATATTCTAATTTTGACTCTAACCTTCAAGGTCAATTTCCAAAATATATAAATGTTCTCGAGTTTGTTTTAAGTAGACCACCCTTAAATTAATTTATTAAAGATAAATAAAGATACATTAATTTTGTTGTGTAAAATAATCTCCCGAAACCAATATGAGAAATTATTACAAACCCATGGAGAATTAAAAATATACTTCTGGTTTCCCGAAAAATCTAAACTAACGTTGATATAAAATAGGATTACCACCCCTTCAGGGTTGAAAAATAGTGGATATAAGTTTCGCTCCATTAGAGCAGTGAGAACTGGTAGAGAAGGATTTTTTAAATATAAACATTGAAATATAAACATTCATTAATAAACTACTCATTATCATTTCCTCTGAATCCTCAAACAAGTATACAGTTTCATGTATCATGTTCAAGTTAAACACTCCCTAAAGATATATTTTAAGGTAAATCTTTATAGGCATTTTAAAATTAATTATAATTTAAAAAAAATCTTTTAGTTAAAGACCATCTAGGTATTTTTCCCCTTAATCATATAAATACAGTAGCCCCATGGCTTCTTTGGTGCTGACTGACATCTCACAGCTGACTTCTGACGGCTTTGTAAAGTTACCAGACCAAATTGTGTATCCCTACACTGAACCATATGATCTGCAAAAACATGTGTTTAGCAGCTGTCACTTCTGACAGTCAAAATTTAGGTATTTACCTAAATGCTGACTGTCAGAAGTCAGCTGTGAGCTGTCAGTCTGCACCAAAGAAGCCATGGGGCTACTGTAGAGTTTATTTTCATGACAAATAATCTCCAGATACCCATTTAGAATAAGATCGTTATTGCAATTTTAATAAGATTTCCAATTTGGGAAAAATCTTTAGTCCGTAAACTAATTATAAATTCATTTTTACCACAAAACAGAGTATATAGTGTTATTTATCATGTGAATCACTCCTATGATACCCATTTGGAACAAAATCGTTTATGCTATTTTAAAATAATTTCCGTTTTAAAGCAAAATTATTCGCCAATAAGCTACCCATACATTGGTTTTTACCCAAAAAACAGCTACACGGTGTTATTTGTTATTCCAAACACTACCAAGATATTCATTTGGAATCAAATTTTTGAAGCCATTTTAAAAATATTTTAATGGTTGGAAAATCAGTCATAAATAATTCTCTTGATAATAGAAGTAAAAAATATATGGAAGAGGTGTTTACGATACAGTTTATTTGATTGTTATAAGCTAGGTAAACATTTGGGTTCAAACCCCATGTTTATAGGGACTCATTCCTTCACATAAAACAATGTACTTCAACATCAGAATAGCAGAAACTGATTGAAGACATTTATTGTCATCCTAATTCTAATATTATAAATGGGTAACTAGCAATTAGTAAAAACAATTTTTACTAAGAGAAAGGGAAGTTTTATCCCCTCATAATCCCCTTTGCTACGAAATTAACCCTTACTAATAGAAAATATACATACAGTATATTACAGTATTATTTATGAATACTATAATATACTGTAGTGTAAATTGTAACCCTGTTTGACGTTTATTATCTATCAACAAGTGGTTTCGATACGAACATTATATATAACAATGGACTTAGGCCAGTAAGTTAAATATTGTTTATTGTTATAATATTTAATACATTTTATTTTATCAAATTAATTAATACATAATATCGCCATGGTGTTCCACGTGTTCTTCGAACTGAATGTTCATGACCAGTTACTAGCTGCATGTGTGCGGTAGTAAATTACCGACACTACAGTCACTGAATAATACTATCTACACAACCTAAACGTAAATAATCCAAAAGTCATGCCAATGTAACAGGATCATTACAAAGTGATATATTGGTTTATGTCTAAGTATATTTATGAATTATGAATATCCTTATGCTTGAAACAAGTACTATTCATGATAAAGTTCATTTATGTGGCAAAATTAATAAATCTCATACCCTTATAATTACTGACATCATGAAATCTTTCTTTTCCTATTGTTGGTTAAAAATTTTCTTCTTTTTACACTAGTTTTAATGTGATTGGCTTAGAACCGGTCCTACAGGTGTTCTAGATCCCCTTAGAAACCATCCTTAATAAACCATCTTTGTCTTCTGTTAGTGAATGCACATTAATGATAATAGTATCATGCCACCTCCCTGTTCGCACTATTCTTGAGATACAATATTTAACGAATTGTATGTCCCTAACTTCTGACATTTTACTATTTATGTGGATTATAAATTCTGTAGCTATGCTATGCCTATCCCTTCAACCATACAAATATGTAATCCTCTGTTTCCAATCTACCATCTTTTAACCCTCTAACATCTTTAATAGCCAATATATCTAATCCAAACCTTCTTGATTAATTACTCATTGATTGTGGTGCCCCTAGTTTGTGTATATGCTCCTAACATTCCACTTCCCAATCCTAATCTCTTTCTTATATTTACCATCCCATGACTCCACCGGAGTAGTCCCCACCCCATGACTCCACCGGAGTAGTCCCCACCCGGAGATCCGTTTGGTCGAATATTTTATCTCAATAATATTTTACCACAGTGTCAAACTCGGCGAAATTTGAGTGTCTCTTGATGGGATTTTCAAGAACTTAATATGTTTCATCATATATTTATCTGTGTCGTAGTATATTTCCTTACCTGTCAGTGTTAAATTTTACAAAAATATAACGCATTGGTATTCTTTTTGCTATTAACAAACCAGCAACATAAATAGAACCAAATAAAACAATAAAATGAGGATTAATTATGTATGGTCAAGGAGGTTTCGTTTTCTTCTAAATCCATTGGTATCTTACCACAAATATTGCATGTCAGTATATTTCTACTTTATCTCGAGTCCACGGATAAAAAGGTTTTATGATCGTCAAATAATTTGAATTCGAAATAAATATTGACGTTTCATGAACTCCTGAAACCGAAAAAGCTTTTTTCGTGATGGTTTTTTGTTTCTCTGTGTGCTTGTATCTAAGTCTAGAGCCTAATTTAGCCAAATATATAGGTCAAAAACTTGGTATATAGTCCTTTAATAAGCTTCCGTTGAGGTTTTTTTGTAAATGCATATATAATTCTACGATTAAGGGTGGTTTATTTATAGGAAAAATATAAGAACTGAAATTTATAAAAATATGCTCAACTAATTTTGATAAAATCTTTGCATCTAGTTATTGTTTAACTGTAAACCCAAAATCGAATTTCTCATTTTCTCGTCAAAATGACTTTGAGTTTTTTTTAAATAAAATTTATCATATCTCCTCATATACTTTAGATATGAATTAACTTATCTTAGTGTGGATTTAGCACTATTCTAAGGTAAAATATTTTATTTGACATATATTTTTATACAACCAATAGTTTATAAAATCTAAGCATGTATATATGGATATTTTTTAAATTGGTTTTTGATGGACACACAAGTTACACTTTTCTCTTTGTTTCTGTAAAAGTATATATTATTTAATTTAGTGTATTTTTTGGCATATTTTTGCAAAATGAATATTATTTCTTTGTTTGAATCTTTCTTATTTTTGAGTGTAAATGTCCTTATTTTTACATTAAACAAGGGTACCGACTCTAGATGTTATAATTTTCCTAAAAATGACATATTTCATCTGAAACTTTGGCCGGTGGGCCCGTGTTATAGTAGTTAATTACACTCGTTAATCTGGTTTACCATAGATTTAAAACTGACGGCCTGATTTCTAGTCGAATATACTGGATGTGGTTTTCCCTAAATGTTTTTTTTCACATTCCTTCCATGCATGTACAGGTACATTTCCTCTAAATTATACTTTTATCTCAAAAGCTATTAATATTAAACAAGATTGACGTTTATATTCTATAAGCACAGATGTGGCCATGAAAGTTCTTAGATAGGTAGATTAATTCCGCACTAACTTGTCGATAAATAGATTAAAATCCATTAAATTTTAAGCTTTATGCATGAATGGAATGATTGCATTGAACATTTTTTTTTAAATACAAGTAGTCGGATATCATTAAAATTACTAAGATTTACTAATCATTATAAATATATGATTCTTAAATTGTTTTTAAGCAAATCAAACTAAATTTTCACATGCAAAGACAATTCTTACGATTTGAATACAATGATTTTAAACAAATGTGTAGACGTAAATACGTACAAATTAAAAACAAATAATGAATATAAATAGCCTACTTGGAATGTTTCCTGCATTGGTAAAACTGAATATCTTACGTCAAACTTAGGTTAATTTTTATAATTTGTTTTACAATTTGGCACACAACTCTCACTTTTAGTTTTCAATTAATAAAATAATTAATTATTAAAACACATAAAATAATAAGATTATGAATACATAATATATTAAAAATATTTCGCAATACTACAGGCAATACACGCACCAACTAACAAACACACAACACATTCAAATTTGATTAGAATAAAATTGATAATTTCTTTTGAACATTAAACCTATTTTATTTGTGTTGAACACAATGAAAAGGAGTTTCTGATAAATTAATTAAATAGTTACACAATCACTTTAGTTCATACTCTTCACTAATATGCAACTTCACACCTTGGTTTATCCCTTTAACTGACTTATTTGGGAGGAAAGAAGGTAAATTTTCGTGGGCACCAACCAGACCAGACAGTTTTCAAAGTGACGCTGTTAAATCAACAGAACAATACATTTTTTCTAAACCTTTATGTTTTATGACACAAGAAATCCTGTCTTAGCACCGGTCTTACATTCATGTACAAACGTAAACTGTATGAACATGACCTGCTTTATAACCACATGCTCTAGGTCGTCACACTCTTATCAGACTAGACTGCTGATGACAGGGATAAAGTGGTTTGAATCCAGGTTTTCTGTACTAAAGATGATTTTTCCTAAATAGTTCACTTTCTCTCCAAGCAATCCACTAAATCATTAGAATAGTTCTTAACCTTCTTAGATATTGTAGAGAATGGAATTTTGGTTAATATGTGAAGAGAAGGATTTCTTAAGAAATCCATTATCAACATTTTTAAATCATGTATGATAGTTAAGTACTTATCTAATTTTTGATTATTGCTATCCATATCAAAACTCATTATTGTTGAGCACACCATATGAAGATTGTACTAACATATCACGCTAAATATATCCATCTCCTTACCGTTTGCCTCACTTGACCATTTGTTCAATAGTTCAAATGAGTGTTTTTGGAAAATACTAATATAATTTTTCAGTATACTTAGTTTAAAGTTCAGCATAATATTCTCTCTTCAATGATACGCCCATTTATCAAGTCATCGCCTGCACGTCATGATCGAGAACATCTTTCAAAAACTTCCTACTTAAACACTTAGTACTCTTTAGAGCAGTCTCTAAATCATCTGGGTCTGATACAGCTACCAATAGCCACGAACCTACCCAAATTTTTACTGTTGGGTAGTACTTTTTTTTATATAATTTCTCAAAAATAACAAATACTTTTCATTAGTTCCAGTGAGATCAAGAGCGCTTCCAACTATAGGGTAACCACTCAGTCCAGGAATCTTTGATGCCAAGTACCAGTCTTCTTCTTTTACAGCAATAGCGCATGATCCAAAAAACAACCTATAATCGCCAACCATAGTGTAGTCAGCATTGTGGAACACTTAATTTGAACTATTGTCACTGCTTGTTTGAAATTTACATTAGTGTGATAGAAAACTACACTTCACGCCTTATGTAAAGTGATTTAAATTTACCAATCAAGGTTAATGGCCCAAGGTGGACCTCTTTGTCACATTGTTTGTTAATTACACTGTCAAAAGTACGTGTATCCAAATTAATTTATACAGAAGGTAAAAAAAATTATAGTGGCCATACGTTATATGACTTTTTTTATTGATGAGAGTCGCTATAAACTCTCTTATTTTCTTAAACTGTTAACCATTTCTTCACTTTTATTGAATTAATAATCTTTTACCTAAAAATATGGGTAAATTAAATTAACACCTGGGCCATTTCATATGTTCTGCGTTTGCAGGGATGTCGGTTTTTGAGTTCCCGCTGGATGTACAATGTAGGTCTTTCAACTCTTCTTACACGCAAATTCACGTGTGGTTTCTCTAAATTATTACTTCCCCATTCCTACTTTTAAATTAGATTTAAGGTAAATTATTATATACTAATTAAAAATCCAATTTTAAATCATATGCTTCATTAATTATATGATTACCAAACTGTAAATTAATGTAAGTATCTCTACTTTATAAATTAACTTATCTTCTAAAATCTAATACTTGCAAATACTATTAGCTCTAGTTTTTATAAATCTCTATTAAAATTAAAATTTATTCTTATAATCCAGAACAAATACTGAATTTTTAATAAAATAAATAGATTTTCTAGACCTAATTGTATGTATATAGGAAAATTTGCAAAATAAGAAAAAAATAATAAGAATCAAAACCGAAATAGAATTAAATTTAATTTGATAAATAATTGGAAACTGAATTTAAATATTGATGAAACACTTAATAAAATTATACAACGTATTTTACAATTTAGGCCACGAATATACCCATCAATTGTAAATTTGTGTGTGCGTGTGTGTGTGTACAAGAGAAATGTAAGAAAATATATATATCTATAGGACGAACGAGTCTCAGAGCTTTGGTAACTCTTAAAAATATATTATATTAGCTAAAATATGGTTTTTATAGTGATTATAATAATTCTACTTATATGAGATAAAGATTTCTCAAAATACACTTTAATATTTTACCCTTGAATAAATGTTTTGCCTCCCGCCTCGATGGCATAGTAGGCTAACGACTTAGTTTTGTGTTGAGCTTGAATGCCGAGAACGAGTAGATCGAAATTTTAATCTCGATTGGACGAACTTTTATTATTAATTGGTTTTCCACTCTATCTCCATTCAAATGCGGATCCACTTTCTCAAAATTCAACCTTCCCAATTCCTATTCTTTTATCGTATAAGTACTTAGGCCTATATCTCAAACGTGTACTAAGACACGGTGCCAAATAAAAAAAAACCGTTTTCTTAACTGTTCCCTTAGAGTCAAATGTGACAATTTATTTTTCTAAGGAAAAAGTAAGATTTGATCAAAACACTTCCTCTTCCGTAAACACTTCGTTTACCTTGAATGATTAAGTTATGGCCTTATCTTATAAGCAACACAAAAGTGGAACAAATAAAGATAACTTTGATAGCTCTAGGGGTGGATAGAATTAACAATACATAATTTATAGCCAAATACATCGACTAGGGATATTATTTTAAATAAGCTTTTGGTCCTACTTTTATACACCCTTATGAAAATTTATACAAAAAACTATTAAAAAAAACTATTGAAATATTTCAATGGGTAAATTTGGACAAATACTATTGGTCAAAACCTTAGAAATTTACTATTGAAAAATACTTTAGAATTATACTAATGGGAAAAACTATAGACATTTACTATTGAGAAAAACTTTAGAAATTTACTATTGAGAAATACTTTAGAAATTTACTATTGAGAAATACTTTAGAAATTTACTATTGAGAAATACTTTA
>CABFOW010003050.1:19519-62882 GCA_902141385.1 Timema californicum | reverse complement strand
CACTAGGTTTTATTTATTTTTTCTATTACTACCACAAATACTATATTCGCCTCAGTTAATAGGATATTATGGTGACCTGGCGGTCTAGGGGTAAGGTGTCAGACTTATGTGCTGGCGGCCAGGGTTCAATCCCAGGTCCCGGCACAGATTTATCTGATTATCAAACCCTTCCTTCACCTCTGACAAGACATCTTGTGAATGTGGGGAATGCCAGGCCTCCACCATGGTTCGGATTCCACGTTAAACTGTAGGTCCTCCATTTCATCTCACAATCACCCTACCATTACACATTAGCGTAAGTGCGTATAACCTGAACGGGTAGTAAGACGCGGTGCTAATAATAATAATAATAATAATAGGATATTAAAATATTGTTTATTTCTGAGCAAATTATTAGTTTTTATTTCTACTATTGAAAATTTTAATAGTTATTATAAACTATTATTAAATTTTAATAGTATTAAAAACCGCAAAAAGTCAAGTCATTTTTAAATAGTATTAAAACATAACATTTAATCGAAAATACTATTAAAACTTGATAGTTACTTCATAACTAAGCAGTAATAATAAAATACTATTAAAACCTAATAGTTATTTTAAAATACTACTAAAACCTAATAGTAATTTTAAAATACTATTAAAACTCTATAGTCATTTTAGCGTACGATTAAAATTCAATAGTAATTCTAGATTACTATTAGAATTCAAAAGTATTTATAAAATACTATTAAAATTCAAAAGTATTTATAAAATACTATTAAAATCCAAGAGTGGTTTTAAAATACTATTAAAGTTCAATAGTAATCACAAAATATTATTAAAACTCAATAGTAATTTCAAAAATACTATAAAAATCCAATAGTAATTTTTAAATTACTATTAAAATCCAATAGTAATTTTTAAAATACTATTAAAATCCAATAGTAATTCTAAAATACTATTAAAATTCAATAGTAATTCTAAAATACTATTAAAATTCAATAGTATTCCAAAAATACTATTGGTTTTCAATAGTTAATTTTCATAAGGGCATACTGTAGCTTCATCAGTTAAATCTCAACAGAGATATAAGCATTAAAAAACATTGATACCAGTACCATGGTTTGTATCGATAAACTATTTATATTACCAATAGGGCGCTAATTTTGATATGAAAGAGTCATGTGTTAGTGATAAACAATTATTTGTGTCTAAAAAACAATTTGGATTGTGAACATAATATGCACTAATGACGCTAGTGTGGTGGATAACTAAGGTGGAATTAAAAAAGATACATACATATTTTCAAGAAGGAAAAGTGGAAGAAATACATTTATGAAATACACCCTATGTACACCTGAATTGGATTCAAATCACCATCTCTCCGTTCATATATTACGAGAGTGACTTCTTAGACTACTCAACTACCAAAGCGTGTAATACAAAATAAAGTCAATCTGACTGCAAACATAATTAAATTTTATGACGCACTCACACAAATTTTCTCATATTGTGTATTATAATTTTGAAGAAAATGTTCAAAAAATGTTTTTGAATAAAACACTTTTAAATAAATTTTAGTCTCTAAAACATACACACCATCTTCTTAAATACAATAACCACTCTTTATTAATAAATTTTAAGCAAAGTGTTCAGTAATATCTAAAAAATTAAAATTTTCAGATTTAAAATATTTGTTAACTAGGTTTGCCTACCCTATAATTATATGTAATTTGTGAGAAGATAAACGTATTCTTATTTATCACAAGAAATTATTCACATATTATAATTTTAACTCCAATCTTCAAGGTCAATTTTCAAAACATTCAAATGTTCTATAGTTTGTTTTAAGTAAACTACCCATAAATTAATTTATTTTAAATAAATAAAGATACATTAATTTTGTTATGTAATATAATATCCCGAAACTAATATTAAAAATTATTTCAAACCAAGGCAGAATTAAAATATATACTTCTGGATGCCCGAAAAATCAAAACAAACGTTGAAATAAAGTAGGTTCACCATCCCCCAGGGGGTTGAAAAATGATGGATATAAGTTTTGATCTGTAATAGGAGTTAAACCTGATAGAGTGATAAGAAGTAAAATTGATATATCAATTTTTTTAAATATAATAATTGAAACTGTAAAATAAACTTTCATCAATATATTAATCATAATCATTTCCCCTACACCCCCAAACAAGTATACAGGTTTACGTATCATATTCATGCCAAACAACTACCCGCCTCGGTGGCGTAGTTGGATAACGTGCTAGTCGTGTTTAGCTGCTCGACTGCTGAGGACGGGGAGATCGAGGTTCGAATCTCAGTCGGGTGAACTGGGGGTGGTTTCTCCTAAATCGTTTTCCACTCTCCCTCCACGCAATTGCGGGTTCACTTCTTCTATTCCAACCTTCCCAATTCCTAATCCATTAAAGTAATTAGTACTTAAAACGTTTAACCCGAACGGGTAGTAAGACGCGGTGCTAACTATACTATTCATGCCAAACACTCCCTAAAAATACATTTTAAGGAAAATCTTTATAGCCATTTAAAAAATAATTATAATTTAGACAAATTACCTCTTAGTTAAAGATTATCTAGGAATTTTTATCCAAAATCATATAAATAGGGTTATTTTTCATGCCAATTAATCTCCAGATACCCATTTGGATCAAAATCGTTATGGCAATTCTATGAATATTTCCAATTTGGGAAAAATCTTTAGTCAGTAAACAAATTATAAATTCACTTTTACCACAAAATAGAGTATACAGTGTTATTTGTAATGTAAATCACTCCTATGATACCCATTTGGAACAATATCGTTTAAACCACTTAAAAAAAATCAGATAAAATAAAATCATTTGCCAGTAAGCCCACCCATTCATTGGTTTTTACCACAAAAACAAGTACACGGTGTTATTCTTATGCCAAACACTACCAAGATATCCATTAAGAACCTCTGACAAGACATCTTGTGAAGGGGGGGAATGCCAGGCCTCCACTGTGGTTCGGATTCCACGTTAAACTGTAGGTCCTTCACTTCATCTCACAATCACCCTACCATTACACATTAGCATAAGTGCGTATAACCCGAACGGGTAATAAGACGCGGTGATAATAATAATAATAACAATAAGAACCGAATCGTTGAAGCCATTTTAAAAATATTTTAATTTTTGCAAAATCACTCATCAATAATCCTCTTGATATGAAAAGTAAAAAACCAAATGGAAGATGTGTTTACGATAGTGTATTTGATTGTTATAAGTTAGGTAAACATTTGGCTTTACAACCCTTGTTTGTAAGGATTCATTCCTTCACATAAAATAATATACCTCAACATCAAAATGGCAGAAACTGATTAAAGACATTTATTGTTATCTTAATTCTGATAGGTAACTAGCAATTAGTTAAAATAATTTTTAGAAAGGAAGGGGGAGTTTGGTCCCCTCATAATCCCCTTTGCTACGACATTAGCCCTTACTAATAAAAACTATACATACAGTATTTTACAGTGTTATTGACGGGTACTGTAATTTACTGTAATGTAGATTGTACGCTTGTTTGTAATTTTTTATCTATCAACAAGTTGTCTCGATACGAACTCTACCATTATTTACAACAATTGTTCTGATACGAACTTAAACCAGTAAGTTAAACATTGTTTATTGTTAGCACATTTAATACATTTTATTTTATCAAATTAATTAATACAGATATTGCCATAGTGGCCCTCTCGTTTTTCGACACGTCCAATCTCAGTATTAAGCCAGAGTTAAACAGCTAGGAGAAAAACAACCAATTACCTTTCTTTGAATTAAATTGGTCACCGAGATCTTCTGAGCTCTAGCAAGCAAAAGCAAACACTACTTTAAGGGAAAAAAAACTCTCAAGCTGGCTAGTGAACTATATTGATCTCTTTTTAGCAACCAGCCTGTGAGTTTTGACCTTGAAATATTGAGAGTGCTCTAAACAAGCAAACTGAATGCTCATGACGAGCTACTAGCTGCATGTATGCGGAAGTAGATTACCGAAACTACAGTCACTGACTAATAAAATATACAAAACTAGACGTAAATAATCTAGAAAGCATACCAATATAACAAGATCATTACAAATTGATCAATCGGGTTATGTCTAAGTATATTTATCAATTATAAATATACTTATGTTCGAAACAAGTAATATTCATGATAAGGTTATTTTAAGTGTCAAAAATAATCAATTTTATACCCTTATAATTACTGACATCATACAATCTTTCTTTTCCTTTTGTGGGTTGAAATTCTTCTTCTTTCTATCCTAGGTTTCATGAGATTGGCTTAGAACCGGTCCTACAGGTGTTCTAGATCCTTTTAGAAACCATCCTTTATCAAACTATCTTTTTTTGTTAGAAAATGTTCATTGAAGATAATGGTATCATGCCAATTCCCTGTTTCCACTATTCTTGATCTACCATATTTAACGAATTGTATGTCCCTCACTGCTGATATATTACTATTTTTGTGGATTAGAAATCCTGTAGCTAAGCTAAGTCTATCCCTTCCACCCAAACAAATATGTATTCCTCTGTTTATACTCTACCATATTCTGATCCTATAACCTATTTTATAGCCAAAATATCTAATCCAAAACTTCTTGATTCATTAATCATTGATTGTGGTGCCCTTAGTCTGTACATATGCTTCTAAAATTCCACGTCCAAATCCTAATATCTTTCTTATATTTACCATCCCATGACTCCACTGGAATAGTCCCCACCCGGAGATCCATTTGGGTGACTATTTTATCTTAAGAATATCTTAACACAGTGTCATACTTGGCAAAATTTGAGTGTCTCTTGATGTGATTTTTACAAGAACTTAATGTGTTTCAACATATATTTAGCTGTGTCTTAGTATATTTCCTTACCTGTCAGTGTTACATTTTACAATAATATAACGCATTGGTATTCTTTTTGCTAATAACAAACAAAGAACATAAATAGAAAACAATAAAATGAAGATTATTTCTGAATGATCAAAGAGGTTTTATTTTTTTCTAAATACATTGATATCTTACCACGAATATTAATGTCAGTATATTTCTACTTTATCTCGAGTCCACGTATAAAGAGTTTTTATGATCGTCAAATAATTTGAAATCGAACTAATATTCGACGTTTCATGAACTCCTTAAACCGAAAAAGCTGTTTCCACGATTATTTTTGTCTGTCTGTCTGTGCTTGTATCTCAGTCTACAGCCTAATTTAGTTTATATATAGGTTCAAAACTTGGTACATAGGCCTTTAATAGGCTTTCCTTGAGTTTTTTTTTGTGATTAAATGGCTAGTACTAAAATTAAGGGTGTCTTACTTATGAGAAAATTATATGAACTTAAATTTATCAAAATCTGCTTGACTGATTTTGAGACCAATTTGTATATAGGCTCTTTTTAACTGTAAAAGAAAAATGGTATTTCACATTGTCTTGTGAAGATGACTCTGTGGTCTCTTAAAATCACGATCATATATTTTAACTTATCTTAGTGTGGATTTAGTTCTATTCTAAATTAAAATATTTAATTTGACATATATTTTTATACAATCAATAATGCATACAATGTAATCATGTATATATAGATATTTTTTAATATGGTATTTTTTATGGACACACAATCTACACTTTTCTCTTTGTTTCTGTGACAGTATATATTATTTCATTCATGATCTTTGCTGGAATGTTTCTGCAACACTGCATATTATTTCTTTGTTAAAATATTATTATTTCTTGAGTTTAAATATCCTTATTTTAACATTAAAGCAAGAGCACCAACTCTATAAGGCATAATTTTCCTAATAATGACACAATTCGACTGGAACTTTGGTCGGTGTGCCTATGGTCTAATAATTAATTACATTCGTTAAGCTCATATTTTAATCTGGTCTACCATCGATTTGAAACTCAAGGCTCGATTCCTAGCCGAGTGTAGTGGAGGTAGTTTTCCCTCGTGTTTTTTCACACTTCTTCCATACATTTACGGGTACATTTCCTCTAAATTCTACTTTTCTCTCACAAGCCATTAATAGGACTAAATAGGATTGAAGTTTATATTGCATAAGCACAAATGTGGCTATGAAAGTGTTTAAAATGGTAGATTAGTTTCGCTCTAACTTGTCGATAACTAAATTAAAATGAATTTAATTTTAAGCTATTGGCATGAAGATAATGATTGCTCTGTTTAATTTTATTAATACAAGTAGTCTTATATAGTTAAGATTGTAGCGTGTCAATCAGATTGATTGAACACCTACAAGAAAAAAATTAACTATTTATCACTATTTGTGTAATTGGGCGCCACGTTGGAGCTATATCAAGATATTGAAGATAAACTACCTCAAAGTTATACTCTCTCATACAAAAAACTACGTATTGCCCTACGTTCAAACACGTGGTTAGTCAAAAAATAATTATATTTTGATAATTGCTGTTCTAAATATCAAAAAAGAGGACTAATATTATTATTGTTATGAATAAGATATGTGAATGCGTGCCCGTGTTATAAGATGGGGTCAGATACAAAAACTTACAGCCGACCATGCGGCCGTCAAGAAAAATAGAAAAATATACGTCTATATTATTTCTTTGCGTAAAATAACAGTGAAAGTCAAATAACTAAATTAATACTGATGCATTTTGATATAGGATATGTGTGTATATACTCACCCACGGCCAGATGCCTGCAGATATAATTAACTCGCTTCTAAAATCACAGGATTATCTATAATGGCGGCTCCACGTGGTGCAACTCTCACCTGTTCAGTCGAGAAAGAAGCGTCGAAATAGAAGTCGCCGCTCCGATCTCGTGCGCAACAGGTGAGAGTTGCACCACGTGGAGCCGCCATTATAGATAATACTGTGATTTTAGAAGCGAGTTAATGATATCTGCAGGCATCTGGCCGTGGGTGAGTTTATACACAAATATTTTATATCAAAATGCATCAGTATTAATTTAGTTATTTGACTTTCACTGTTATTTTTACGCAAATAAATAATATAGACGTATATTTTTCAATTTTTCTTGACGGCCGCATGGTCGGCTGTAAGTTTTTGTATCTGACCCCATCTTATAACAAGGGCACGCATTCACATATCTTATTCATAACAATAATAATATTAGTCCTCTTTTTTGATATTTAGAACAGTAATTATCAAAATATAATTATTTTTTGACTAACCACGTGTTTGAACGTAGGGCAATACGTAGTTTTTTGTATGAGAGAGTATAACTTTGAGGTAGTTTATCTTCAATATCTTGATATAACTCCAACGTGGCACCCAATTACACAAATAGTGATAAATAGTTAATTTTTTTCTTGTAGGTGTTCAATCAATCTGATTGACACGCTACAAGATTACTAAGATTTATCAAGCATTAAAACTATATAATTTTTAAAATTGTTAAAAGCAAATCATATTCAAATCTTACATGTAAAGAAAGTTCTTGCGAATAAGAATATGAAAATATATGATCTTAAAAATTCTTCCGAATACACTAGACAATACACGTGCCAAGTAACAAACACAAAACACATAAAAATTAGATTAAAATAAAATTGATAATTTATTTGAATATTAAACATGTTTTAATGGTTTAGGACTTAATGAAAAGTAGTACGTTCACGCACAAAAGTAAACTGTATGAACATGACCTGCTTTGGTGACCACATGGTCTAAGGCGTCACCCTCGTGTCTGACTAGACTGCTGATGACTGGAGAGATTGGTTTTTGAATCCAGGTCGTGTGTACTTAATTTTTTTTTCAAAAGGATTTTCCACTCTCCCTACAAGCAATCTTATTCACCCCTAACTCATTATCGTAATTAGTATATAGACATTTAATCTGAAAGATAGTAAGACAAAATATGAGAAAGTTTAATCAAATCTTTATAGTTTAAAAAAACTTGTATCTATTTTTCTAACCTTTAAGAGCTTGCGTGCATCATATTCCCATCAACTCTGTGGTACAGTCAGCTCGAAATCGTAAATTTACACGAACACCATTAGTCTGGTTGAGAAAATAAAACTCATACGTTTTAGGGGGGAATTTTTTATTATTGCATCTTATTTTTGACATGCTAAGTATTCAATTTAGCATGGGAACCACTTTTGTAACTTTGTCGCTTGCCCGCCATTTTTCAAAATGTTGGTTGGTCTTCACGATATGAGAAATCTTAAACAGTGGGGTTAGGTTTGTATTCAATTTAATTGTTAGTTCGTTTTAATTGGTGTGTACACTAGTTACTTTCTCACAATATAACAGGTAGATAATGTATTGCGATCGTAAAAAAAAAATTAACTCAAGATTTTGATGAATCTTGACGTTTCATGACCCCTCAAATCCAAAAGGAATGGTTTTTGACTTTTCGTCTGTATGTTTGTCTGTCTGTACCTCCAACTAGAGCCTAAACTATTTTACCGTTTAGACTAAAACTTGGTATCTAGGGTTTTAATAGAGTTTCCCAGAGGTGTTTTTGGAATTGGATATCTAACCCTTAAATTAAAGAGTAGTTTACTAAAGGGCAAAAAAAGAAAAATTCGATTTTCTCAAAATCGGCTTAACGATTTTGATTAAATTTAATTTCGTAACATTTATAAGTATTCCAAACAAAATGACTTCGATCAATATTTCTACAAAATGACTTTAAGGGCTCCGAGCTAATGAGTAAATTACCTTTTTTTCTATAATACCTCCTAAACAATTTAAAATAGGAAGTTATTTATCGTCACAAATATGTAGGTCTCTTTATAATACTAATATTTTATAAGAACCATATTTTTATAAAACCAATAATTTTCAAGCTATACGTAAATATATTTATTTTTAAAATTTTCGAACACAAAAGGTAAAAGTATTGCGACCGCACAAGAAAATCTAACCTGAAATGTTAATGGATGTCAACGTCTCAAGACCCCCAAACCCTAAAAAGTGGTCTTTGCAATGAAGTCTGTGTGTCTGTTTAAACCTAAAATTAAGAGTAGTTTAAGAAAGGGCGAAAATAGAAAAAAATCGATTTTCTCACAATCGATTCTAAGGATTTTGATTAAAACTCGTATCTATGTGTTGATTAAGATTATAAATAAACTGGATATTTTCATTTTACCATGAAATGAATTTTAGGGTACTTTACAGAAACAGAAACTTCCGTATCTCCGCAACTATTTGAGATACTAAATGACATATCATGCAAAGTTGTAGTACTATTAATAAATCAATTTTTTTTATATTAAATATATTTTTGATAAAACCAGCAGTTTCTGAGATATTGGCAAATATATTAATCCTATTTTGTGAACTTTAGTTTTAAAGATATACTACTTTTGTTTTAACGCAATAATTCTTCAATGTCATAAAGTAATTAAATATAAGTAAGTCACTCAAAAAGTTTATGATGTTTTTCCTTAAACCTATTAGGAGAAATGTTTGTACAACAATGATATATTTCTATTTTAGACTCAATAGTCAATATCGTAACATTATTTTATACCCTATCATGTATTTCCATATACTAACTTATTTTTTGTGAATAGTTTACCATTTATTTTTGTTTGAAATTATGCAATCCAAAGTTTGGCCGCAGCAAAACGCGCTGTATTACCGTTGTGACAAATAATACTATTTACGTCCATTCAAAAATAAAAGGACGGAAGTAAAAACGTATAAGACGGTTTTAAATAATTTAAATAAGGAATTTTAACCTAAGGAAGAACACTTAATTTTTATTAAATATATTAATTACAAGTGAGTGGTAGGTCTCGCGACTCTAAAAGAAGTAAAAAAAAAAAGACGAAATGTAAATAACTCCAAATTAGCGGGAATTTAGATTTTGACAGATGAAAATAAACAGTTAACTCTTTTAAGAAACATTGTTCATATTCATTTACATACATATCAATATTTATATTAAATATACATTTTATTTTATTTTCATCTCTAGTCCATATACAACGTTTTATCATTGGTTTTAATATATTTGTTTTCTCTTTGGACTTGGAAGAAAATAGAACATTTTAAAATTCTATTCTTGGAACCCTTTCTGAGGAAGATTAAGGTCTTCTTCATCGGTGTCATTTTAACATAGAGCGAAATCTGTGTGGCTCCTAAAATTTAATTTTAAAGTGGAACAATATCTTGAAAGTAAAGTGAAAGTACTCAAATGGAAAGATAAAAGTATGGGCAAGAACGAAATATTGTTTATTCCGTTAAATTGTGGACGAGTTGGAATTAATAAAAGGAAGCAAATTCCAAAAATTCGTGCTCTTTCACCATGGACGAATTAATTGGTGAGATAAAGCCTAATATTCAACTTTAAATATGTATTTTTATCTTTTATCAAGAAACCAGGATTTATGTAAAAACTTTTAGAAAAATACTAAATATATTAAGACTATTGATATATTACAAAGAATTAATTAATATTTTATTTTAGGTCTAAAAATTAATTCAATTTTTTTCTTCCTTTTCCTTAACAATAATATTTTTTTCATACTCAATACTATAATTATATATTATATAAGTTCAGCCTGTATTATCTTTCTTTTGCTCTAGTATTATATGTTCTAAACTTCTAAATTCAGCCATGTTAAGAGATTGTTATTTTAAATGATACATTTTTGTTTAAGAATATAGTTAATAAAATATATTTTATTTTTGTCAGATTAGAATTATACTTATTTGTAATTCCAAAGGTAATACTGAGATGTGGTGAAAAAATTAACAATAATAAACCCACAAAAGTTTCAATAATTGTGTAATCTATATATTTTATTGTAGTCTAAATTAGTAAATTTTTTCAACAATCCATTTTATTTAAATTATTCATGTTTTATTTTAAGTATTATTTTAGCTCATGTAGATATCCCAGTTGTCTCGAGTATTAAGAGTCATCGTGCCTCTGTCAAAGTTAGCCGAGTTAATGGTTTATTATTATTATTATATTCTCCTAGATCTAAGGAGTGGTGCCCAACAAATACAAAATTGTATTCATTTTGACATTAACTTTCATTATGTGAACATATTTGGAAGACACAGAAATTATACTTAGTCTAATATATATTTTTGTTTACAATATTTATAATTTTATTGGTAAAAATTTTTAAATAAGGAATTTAATAGCAATGCGATGGCATGAATATTTGCCCCACCTAATTAAATGTCGAAAATTTTAACTGGAATTTGAAATTTTAATACGAAGTGTTGACCCTTGTGGATACAATATTAATATTTTTTAGTGCTCCGAACATAGAAAGAAATGAGCACATTCTTTAAAAATAAAATTTCAAAAATTTAAACCAGGACTAAAAAAATGTTTTACATAAATATAGTGCAATTTATGCTTAGGTTTGCTTATGTATATTATTTAGTTTAACATAATATATTACGAGTTCTGAGTAAATATCTCAATTTTTAAACAATAGAGCCTGAAAGTCCGTGCGGAGGTCCGTACCATTTATTTTGCTTTTAGAGGGTCATGAAGCGTTGACTTTTATCGAAATCTGTAGTTCAATTTTTATTACAATTAAAATACTTTCTTACAGAGATGTCAAGAAAAAGTAAAAACAAATTATTTTTAATAGCGACACTGTATACTACAAAATGATATAGAATATGATAGGGGTATAAAGAGAACAGTACTTATTTATGATTAAAAATTATGTAAATCTTACCACTTTTAAACTGCATTTTAATTAAAAGATATTTTTCTAGCCTAAGGGTTTCCACGATTTGGAAAATATTTAATACTATTGAATGTTCCAAGTAAAAGTAGCCCAAATCAATGTTCTAGTACCTGCAAAGAGCATGGAAAATACTGATGTGTATGTACTTACTGATTACTGAATAGTCCCTGAAATGATCTCCTTGAAAATCTAAACACCTCTGTGCGTGGTTAAACATTCTCAGGCACACGCACAGCAATTTGGACACTGGCACTCTGTATGTTTTTCTGAGTTCGTCCAATGAGTGCGGATTTGTCACGTACACCTTCCCCTTCAAAGTGTCCCAAGGATTAAAAAAAAATTACACATAAGTTAAGTCCGGAGAACGCGGTGGCCACAAATACTTACTCACTTCGTTTTTCAGTGAATTCATCATACATTGTCGAGAGATGTGATCTAAGTGCAACATGGTGCTCCTCAGGGGTGTGTTGTTCACAAAAATCTTTGAAGATGTCCAAATAAACTTCAGTATTGACGGTTAAATCGAGAAATATTAAGCCCATAATCCGTGAACCAGATAGTGCACACTAATCAGTAACTTTGCGATCACGCAGAAGTTATTAAAAGGTTGAACTAGAGGAAGTGAGCCCGCATTTGCGTGGAGGGAGAGTGGAAAACCATTTAGGAAAACCACCCCAGTTCACATGACCGAGATTCGAACCTCGATCTCCCAGTCCTCGGCAGTCGAGCTCAACACGACAAGCACGTTAGCCAACTACGCCACCGAGGCGGGTGAATTTGGAGTTGTTTAAAAAAAAATCTATATGACAGAGTAAACTAAGTTTGTGTATATTTATAAAGTTAGACTACTTAATAGTATAAAACTTTGAAAAAAATTATAGCACAAAAAAGATGAAAAGTAAGTATTGTTCGTAAAACAAACCATGTTATTATGAATTAACCTAACCTAACCTAATCTAACCTAACTGGAAACTAGTTGTTTGTTATAATTTTTTACAATTATGTTATTTAAGAAATTGACCCTGGTACCCAGTTGTCTTGGAGCCCAGTCTTCCCAATGCACAGTTCTAAAGCGCCTAGTTGGCCACGCCCATTTGGCCGTACCCAGCTGGTGGCGCTTAGTAGTCCGTATCCACCTTCCGAAACCATGGTATACAACCACTTGCAGTAATTCACACGTTTGGTTTTGTCACTTTTACTCAACACCCGGACACACGTTACACGATACAATTTCAAAGAAAGATTAGATGACATTTAGGATGCGTCTGCTTGATGACTTATCTTTCGTATTCATTTCTTCGCACTCATTGTAATCCACCGTTGAATATTGGCAACTATTTCTGGCGTAAGGATGGATTGTATTATGTTTATTTTCACATTTGTCACAGAACCTGCCTTGTGCCATTTACGCATCAACTGCTGAATGGCTCGTTTGGCAGCGGAACTTTTGTCTAAGAATATGCCCCGTGTTTTCTTAATGGAACCGTATGCACGTATTCCTCCACAATGTTAATACTTTCTTCCCGATAATACACCATGCTTCCATATCTATCACCTCTGATTGACTAGAGCCTGGTGACGTTTACAAATGCAGGTTACCGTTTACAAATGCAGGTTACCGTTTACTGCTCTTCTTTCCTGCACCTACACTTTTCAGGTTGGTACGAATAACATTGTCAACATCTTGCAGCTCTTTTCTCCATACGCGTACATTTGGAGCAGGTGTGGCAGGAAGTATTTAGACTAGGAAATTATTAGGTAGTTGTTCTTTGTCAATGCCGCCCATTTTTTATTTTTTTCAATCTTCTTGTCAACGCCGCTATGAAGTTCTTAGGAAATCTTTAGTCAAGGGAATTTTTAGGTGGTGGTTCTTTGTTAATGCCGCCCTTATGAGGTGTGTGTGTCAGAACAAATCAAAACTCATTTGTTAATGTATCTTTTCCGAAGTTCATTAATAGGATTGCATTTATTTAGTTTATTGCTATTATGGTTAAATACTGCCTATTCAGGCCTTGGGAAGAGCAGCCAACATCAAAAATTGAAAATTCTCTTTTACACGAAGATAGCAGCAGGGATGAAGGTACAAATTCTTAACTATGTCAATATTTACTGTTAGTTTGTATCAAAATAAGACAAGACTGTCGTTAGTGGGTAGATTGAGGTTTGAATCTCGGTCGGTTGTACTGAGGATAGTTTTTACTCAGTAGTTTGGCACGCTTTCTTTGGATTTGAATGCGCGTGACACCACGTTTTACTTAAATAACTCCTTAAATTAAAAATGCTTTCATCTAACAGCAAGGCATAAGCCTTTGTCTAATATTGTTGCTAATATTTACCTTTTAAATAGTAGGAGAAAACCTGAGCGCAAATTTCACAATACTACGTACAAATTGAGAGAAATATTTATTTAGCACCACGTCTTACTACCCGGTTCGGGTTTAAATTTAAATCATATTTATGGTGGGGGGGAGAGTAGAGTAAGAACCCACCACAGGTTTAAAATATTCAAGTACGCCACTGCTCAAATCTGGTTAAATATTGGCCCATCTAAATATTCAAAGGTTTTTGACATAATATGCTAATTAATTGTATTTCTTTTTCCTTTTTAAGATAGGATTAAAAAATACTTGTGTTGATCCAATGAAGCCGTTGGTAAATAACTAAGGTATGAGAGGTTTATTTAAAGTAGAATTAATATCCTTGGACACGAATTTCCTAGTCAACATTGAGATTATTAGACGCTGTTGAGTGTCAAAGAGATGCCATGCCGGTCTCTTGAGCCCGGGCCGATGCTGTACTAGAGTCCTTCTTGCATTCAGACTAATAATATCCTAGACTAATGTTTTCCGCTTACACCGGGCCTCATTTACGTGGGGAATAATGTGTATTTTGTACACTTAAAATGTCTCACAAGTCTTTGCATCATAGCAATAACAATTATTTGACATAAAAACTTATTTTAATATTCCATTATCTAAACATCATTGTATCATGAATATTTATTGTGCAAAACTCATATGTATGTCTAGTTATACTAATTATCATACCTATACATTAATTAATTCACCTAAACAATGGTATATAAAAAGAATAACATAGCAAGCTTGACACCTTATAATTCATGAACTGTGATTATTCGAAAGTATTGAATCATTACTAGACACATGTGAAAATTTTTTACTGCCTAATGCCTATAATTTAAGTAGGTTTTCCTCAGAAAGACAAACATATCATATTGTTTATCACAGAAAACTATCTTTATATAAATATTTTAAAGCCGCAAGGAATACGTTTAGTGGTGACCTGGCGGTCTAGGGGTAAGGTGTCAGACTTCTGTGCTGGCGGCCGGAGTTCAATCCTCGGTCCCAGCATAGATTTATCTGATTACCATATCACCCTACCATTACACATTAGCGTAAGTGCGTATAACCCGAACGGGTAGTAAGACGCGGTGCTAATAATAATAAGTTTAGTCTGCATCAGTGCTAGTGAAGGGATAGAAGAGTTTGTCATATTGAGATACGCTTGATGTCGTTTCTATATCTCATCGCGGAGTGAGCTCGAAAGCATTTTTTAATATCTTGAGATCTTTTCACATCATAAATTATCATTATTGATGTATTGTGTATTTTTGTTGATGCAAATGAATATGGTTGAATATTATATTTGGGATATGTTTTATATTTGTTTATATTGTATGTGCATTTCTTTAAATCAATGCAATATGTGTCCGTGAGTGTGTGCATGTATCCCTGATTCTCTAATTTAATCGATGGGTGAGTTTTGTTCTTAGATTCCTTAACTGGTTTGACTGTATATTCTTAACATGACTAATAGTGAATCCATTAAACTAAAAATCTCATTGTCTTGGCCTAATCATATCTTGTATTGTTGACAAAGTGTTGATATATGGGCTAGAGAATGCACCATAAGCTTCACTTCTTGACTTAGTTTTCCTATCATATTCTTTAAATATTCTTAAATTCTAGCCTAGATAAATACATATAGGGCTTTTAAAAATAAATGTGTGAATCGTATATTGAGGGATTTTGCATTTCCTGGAAGAATATAATGACTAAAATTGACATTGATATTAAGGTGACTTACTTAATCAAATGGTGCTTGAGAGCTTAGACAAAGAATCCCTTTTGAATGACTACAGCTGGAAGCACACCAGAGGAAAGGGCTATCAAGGCATTGCAGGCTGCGACGTATCAGGTGTTCGCTCACTAGACATAGCAAAGCGTGGGAAGACATGACATTGAATGACGTGATCTTCTTTTACTTTGTTTCCAAGACAGGGCCAATAATATAATGTGGTGAGTGCAACATGCTGACAATGTAAGTTTGAGAATGAAGTGCTTCTGTTAGTCATGGGAGCCTAGGAGGACGAAGATTAAACACGAAAAGTTAGAAGGAGGTTCAATAATATAAACACAAGTAGAGCTGACTTTGGGGAACATACTCATCTTTTTCCGAACCTTTTGAAAGGTAGAAATAAATTTATAAAATAATGTACACAGTCTCAGATCATTTTTATAAACTCTTGAATCCCTCTCATCAAACGCCAAGACACCAAATTCGGTGAAGCCATTACACCTTCAGCTCGCTACAACGAGCCCTCTCGAAGACGTACGGAATCATTAAAATCAAATATAAGCGTGCCTTGTTCCTTCATTTTTCTCTCCACCATGGCGAGGGGTGGTAAGATAAAGCAAAGCACCGCACCGCGTCTCAAGATGTCCCGAGAATGTACTGGTAATGGTATTGGTAAAGTCTGTTCAGCGTAGGAATTGTTTTCTTAAAGGCCTTTTTCTATACCAGAATTATATTATATAGTAGGGGATTGGTAGGAAAGAAGACATTTCAGAGAGTAATTCTTACCGTGAATGAAGGTACGTCATGCTGCGTATTGCCTGTAGAGGGCTATTTTTTCTCCATTTATCATACATATATTCTTTTCAAGAGGATTTATTTTCTCTCAATTATGCCTTGGCTACCTTCTCTTTAAGAGGGTATCCATCTCAAGCGTTTGTCTCAACCTTAGATTCTCCCGCCAATTATTGAGCTAAGGTAATATCGTGATGCCGCGTTTAAGACGTTTCGAACAAACACCCCGGAATAAATTTGACACAGATTAAGAGTATTTTGAGCAAAACACGCCACTGAGAAATATATTCACACAATTGCTTAAGATGGATAAACTTAATTGGTCACATATATTCTTATTACAGACATACTCACCTTGTATGTTGTGGAGAGACGTATGATAATTATTAGGGTTCGGACATAGCCCAGTTATTGAGCAAACTTTGAAAATAACCCCCGATGAATTATGTGAATGCTTTGTAGATGTCCAGACTTATGACAATAAGATTAAAATACATAATTTAAATAATATTTTATCCACCAGGATACCAAATATTTAGTGCTTCCTCTGATGAATTTAATCTAAAAGAATAATGTCATTAACGGATGTTACAGACAAAAATCCCAATCACATTTTATATAACAATAATTCACCTTGTCCTTGATTATATCACTTATATTATTAATCACTCTCCACTAACTGAACTCTTTCTTACTACTATTAAAACTGATTTTGTTAGGCCTATTACATAGACTTCTTCCCAAAGTACATTAAGGGTCTATATGCCACGAATTTTTCTTTTAGCTCTGTCCAAAGCCTTGAGTACATAGTGTATGATCATATATATGGCTTTATTAAAGCCAACAATCTACTGGACAAATACCTTTCTAAATTTTGACCAAATCATAGCATTGAGAATGCAGTGATTAATGTTTCAGATGAGGTAATACTGTGAATTAACAACAAACAATTGGTTTTTTAAACATTCTTAAATTTCAATCAAGTTTTCAATATCGTAAGCCATGACATATTAGTTGCTAGATTATGTTCATATTTTCATTTTTCTGACATTTCCGTAAACTGATTTATTTCATACTTATCTGGACAACAATGTGCTCACTGTTGTTTACCATGTTTATTAATGACTTACCGGCTTGTCTTTGGTCAACAATCGTCATCTGTAAGTAAACGATTTTAAAATATTTCTGTCATCACCTGCACATCTATTCAATCATTCAGATCTTAATGCATTGCACACATTGGCTATCTATGATGGGTTCTTTATATAATAATGGTAAATCTTAATTTATTATTACAGGCTCAAATAATCATAAATCTACTACTAGCTTTTCTAATTTCCCTAATGTAATAGTGAATAAGAACATAATTTCTTTGACACTTGTGATCAAAAATCTGGGCATATAATATACTAAATAGCTTATATTTATAAAAGGATTTTCACGTCCTTGTATTTATTAAATCGAATAACAAACTTTTTTCCCAATGCATTTAATTATTTTTTTGTTAAAATTCTAATGCTTTCTATCTTTGAGTACTTTGATATAGTTTACAATGACTTGACTCTTGAACTCGCGAGGAAATTACAAACACTACATAACACGTATTTAAGATTCATCTTCGATTTGCGGTCGCATGATCATATTTTTATATATTATAACAAACTTGAATGGCTACGACTCGATGAGATATGGCATCTACTTTCTCTTCCAATAGCAAAGAAAATATTGCTAACAGGATATCCTCAAAACCTTTCCTTACGACTAGTCCTTATTCATGATTATCATAATTTCAACACCCACACACTTACCTTGCCTGTTTGGTTGTCGATGTGAGGCAAACCCAAAACGTAGGGGAAAATTAAGTATATGTGTGTGTAGAGTATTAATAAAATAATGTATAAAAGTAAAAAAATATTTAATATGCATTAATAATAAGCTAATATAAGTTGTTTTAAATTATTTGACATCTTCATCGAGTTTATATATATATTGCATAGTCTATATTACGTGTGAAATTTAGGGGTATGATTTTGTCTTTAATTATTTTTTTCTATTTCCTCTTTATTTATTTCTGTTTTTTAAATTTGTTTTACTATATTATTTCTCTGAATGTAAAATTATGTAAAGAGCTATGATTTCAATATTTCATTATCATATTATTATTATTGTTAATATTAATTACCTTTCTTTAAATAATTGGTGGAAGGGGTGGAGGGTGATTACAATACTATTTCTAAACAGAGTGATTATTAGCTTACGTTATGGTGGCCATGAACTTTTGAGTTTATTAATTCAAAGAGGGAGTTGGTTAACTATCAACCATATTGTGATCACCATTATAAAACAATGACTTGATTGAATTATGATTATTTCTTTTCGTTGAAAGGTTTCATTTATATTGAACTTTAACTACTTGTATGTTCTATTTCTAAGCCGTTTTAAATAATTCATTGTATGGTTTCCTGCCTAGCCCTTATAAATATTCAACATTAATTATTGACCAATTCTTTCTTGTGGGCACATATTCAATGTGTTTCAGTCTAAACTAATCTCGTTTACCAGTGGTGTATAGGTTGACGTCCATATCCTAAATACGTGTTCTGAAGTGGCTTATTTCTAAAAGTTTATCATTCCCACTTCACGTAAATTCAAGCATATTTCCTATATATTTTCCTGTTCTCATCCGTACTTTATTAATGTATATATATGAATAACCAGAGCAGTAAAATGTGGAGCAAGAAATTGATTTTTATTTCCCACTTGGTTAGTGTTTAACTGAAGTAATATTACTATGCCCTTCTTTCATTAAGTAAATATCATCCAGGAGGGAAAAAAAATGGTATGACACAATCGCACAAACACTGTCAAACTGTATATTATACCTTGGAAGAAAATGTTCAAAATTAAGTGTTCAGCAAAAAACTACCCTTAAGTAAAATTTCCTCGTAAAACATACACATGATCTTGTTAATTATAATAAACACTCTTTATATATACATTTTAAACAAAGATGTGTAATTTTTTCAACCAAATTTAAATTTTCGTAAATAAGTTGTTTGTAAACTAACCTAAAATTACTTGTAATTTCTAAAACTAAAAGCATATTTTCATTAATTTTATCATGAAAACTATTCTTAGACACCGATTTAGTTTAAAAAAAATTTAACTATACATAATTTGTCGTTTATATACTACCTTTATATTCACTTATTCAAAATAAAAAAGATATTCCTATAGACTATAATTATTGATAGTATACAATAGCTCCTCGATACCGATTTTGAAAAAAATCATTAGAGCTATCTAAAACACTCAAATTTGATAAATAGTTATAATAAAACAAATCTCCCGAGGTAGCCTAGACACCTATAATATATAACTATTAAGTTTGTCAAAATCCATCAATCTTTATGAATACTTTGCCAGAAACAGACAAAAATACGTACAATACATTGGGGAGAACAGAATTGTAAATTATACTTTTTGGGGTTTGGACTCACACAAATCGTAAAGATTCATAACTATATCATAATCGTAAACGTTCACGATTTAAATACTTTATCGTGATATTAAAAAGTAGACATCACATTTGTCAAAATCAGACATTAGAAAACATACATTAAATTAATGTTTATATAAAACCATTAGAAACCATTATTTATATTCTAAAACACTTAAGAGATTGGCTACCCATTTTGAACCAAATCGTTGGAATCATTTATTTAAATATTACAAATTTTAGAAAAATCACTCATTATAAACTAACCTTAAATTAAGTATTAAAAAAAGTATCTTGTAAGCTGTCCATAAGTGAATGTTCACCACTAAAATAAGTTTACAGTGCTAACTTAAATATCAAACACACTCAGGATATCTAATCATAAGAACCATTTTAAAAAAAATTCATATTTTTGAAAAGTTGGTGATGAGTAAACTATCTATAAATGAGTTTTTATATCCAAAATAAGTTTACAGTTATATTTGGCATATCACACTACTTTCAGATATACATTTTATAATATTTTTTATTGTAATTTTCGAAATATTTCAAATTTTCATAAGATTTCCGACAGTTAGCAATCCTTTAATGAATGTTATCCCAAAAACTGTGCTATTTTCATGAAAAACAAATCCCTGATATTTATTTGAAACAAATTCGTTAAAATCACTATTGAACAATTTGATATTCAAAAATATCAACCATCAGTAAATTACCTTTAATTTGAAGGACAGGAAAACTAAAAAAATATGACATTTCTTGAGGTAAAGCATTATAAAATATAAATATAAAATTTGAACCAAATTCATCTGAACGTTTTTGATACGTGACCATGAACAGCTGACAGATGAACATGGCCACAAACATAATTGTACATTTTTTTTTTGGGCTCACATGAAACGTAAAGGAATCATATATGCGAAATAATTTTCTTTCACAGATACTTTAATTTCTTTAGATATGTGAAATTAAAAAGTAAGTCTGTCCATACATTAGTGCCCCTCCAATAACTTTTTAACTATTTAATTATACTCACAAGGCTTAAAACACATATTTACCTTACGCTAACCCTTCTAGTAACTTGAGGAAAGGTCAGTTTGTTTGCAATTTTTATATCAACACTTTTTCTTTCGAAATAAATCAAATATTGATACTATACAAACATAATTTAATTTTCTTGACATGATGGTCTCAAGATTTTTTGGATATCTGTCGAGTGTATCTTAGAATTGAATTAAAGCTTTTTCTCTTTATTTAAAAAAAATTTCTCATATAATGCTGCTATGATATTAAGCGATATTTAATAATTGTTATCTCCGTGTGAAGAAAACTAAACTCTATGTTTTGTATAAAAGCAATATTTGATTTATTTGATCGAAAAATTATTTGCTCTAAAAACTTCAATAACACTGGTATTTTTTCGAGTTCCTCACGCCCCCACCTAACCCATAAATGAACGGTTCTAAACAAAAAAAGTTTAAAAAATACATCTAATAATTCAACATTGTTATTTTTTATTTATTTCAGTAACATATCTGGGCACCTTTCATAATTATTATGGAATTTTCAAACCATGCTAAAAATAGTTATTGAAATATTTTCGTTAAAATGTGTCAATTTAAATGCATTTTAAGTAGAAAAACAAAAATTATGAATTGATTTATTTATTTTCTTGGTAAAATTAAGCTAGAGTGTTTGTTTATAACATATTATTTAATGAATAATTTATTTTTATTTTTAAACGTATTTTTAAGTTTGGGTTAGCTTCAATAATCACGACAATATTGAGCTCTAACGACTCCTAAGTCAACACTATAGTCAAAATACGTTGTTTTAAATACAACTTCTTCTACATATAGTTATCTTAGTTGATAATAAATTCCGTTTGTATGATTGTTTCCCTTTTACAAGCTAGTATCGTTTTGCAAGCGTTTGCTAACCTGCTGTATTGGAATCCAGGTGGCGGTGGAGGGTGAAACTAATCTCTATGACCTTCTTGAGTCAAAGAAACATTAATACCATGTGCATTGGGGTAAGAAGGGCCAATGTCAAATTATGAAAATTTGTGTAGTTAAATATAAACATCTTAATATTCTAAGTAACTAAAATACTCACAAAGTTTTAACTGCTGTGTGAATAAAAATAGTTGGTCCCTACTTAATTCAATGAGAGTATTACTCTAGTAAATTTTGTGGTGGAAAAGTATTTACACAATATTATTTTATATCCTTGAGAATAACAAGTTTGTGAAGCAAAGAAACTCAAAGATAAACTTGATTATCGTAAAGGATAAGTTTTTTAATTGTATATATATTACTGGCGTTTAGAGCTAGTTAATTTACGCACTCACTGCTCAGTCAAAGGGCTTTAGAAATCTTCACTTCGAAATGGAGCCGATGATAAGTAAAATATATTTAAAACCATTAAAGTTAATGAACTTTTAAGTTCCCTATGCCACAAAGTAAGTATGTAGTTGGTACCTAACCGACTCTGTGGTATAGTGGTAATATTTACTGGCTTCAGATCCCGAAGTCCCAGATTTGATCCCCAGTACGTCAAATTTTGTCTGCGAAGCAGTGGGTCTGAAACGGAACCAAAATCAACCTCGTGAAGACAAATGAGGAGCTACTCGAATGAATAAGTAGCTTTTCAGTTTAAAAAACTGAGATAAAAGGTTGGAGGGCTCGTTGTGATGACCACATGGCACCCTCAGATCGAAAATGTTGGCACTATCTTCGCCAACATACGGCAGCTTCTCGATTGGTATAGCCTGCTTGCAGGCTGACACCATGGAGATATTACTAAAGTTAAAATCTACCAATAGGATGAAAAGTTATTCCCAAAAACATTTATGTCTGGAAAATTGTGTATATCCTATAAATGTTTGAAATTGTAAAAACTGTATTAAATAACATATACCCACTTCAGTGGCCAAGTGGTCTAAGGTGTCACTCCAGTGTTAAATTGGCCTGCTGATAGTGGAGCGCATGAGGTTCAAATCCTGGTTGAGTCTACTGAGGGCAGTTTTTACTAAATTGTTTCCCCGTCCTCCTTACATAAATATGCTGGTAGATAACCTTTCGAATGTTTCTCTCCTCATTACTACCCAATTAGATTATCATATATGCGTATAACATGAGCAGGTAGTATGATGAGGTGATATCAGTAATAAAAATAACAGATATATTTATAGTCAAAATTGTTCTAGTCTTCGAAATGAAACTACTTTTTAAATATTTTATTCCCTCTTTAGCATTTAAAGTTCAAACATTAATCAAAGCACAGTGGCTAAATCTTGCACATTAAATTTGAATTATCTTTTATTCTACCTGCCTACTAATAAACGCAAATAAATGGTACGACAAAATCTTACACTACATACTCTCTCGTATAGGTTATTATAGTTAGTGACCAAATCTTCAAAAATGAGTTATCTCTAATTTTACCTTAAATCATTTTTTTTTCTGAAAAATAAGAAGGCCTATACATCAGTGGCTTATTAATTGAGTATGCTAGTCCTGCGCCGCATACCCTTAATGATATGGACTAGTCTGTTGTAATGATATCGATTTTTCCTGTCTTTTTAATTTTCGCGATCATATTTTAAATTAAATATATTAATATTTCTTCTTTTCAGTTAATAAAGTAAAGTCATCTTTTCTATACTACAGCCATGTTTCTTTTTCTTTTATTTTAACTGCACGTGTCAGAAACAAGGTTTTTACTTCCGTGTTGTAATACGCAGTAAACAAATAGCAGGTGCAGAGTAGCACATCTGTTTTCCTAAATGCGAGCTAAATATAAAACTAACCCTATTGGTCGATGGAAAGAAAGCAAGGAGTGGTCTGGGTTCGAGGGTGTGAATAACTGGGTTCACACGGCTCGACTCGAGAGGACGCTAGCTTGTTAGACGGTCAGTCTTCTGGTGTCTCTACTCTGCTACGGCAGACGAGATGGAAGTGTTTTATAACATTAAGTGGTGGTTTATTTTATTTACAAAACAACTTAAGGGCAAATAAAATTGTCGTTGTGACAGCAAAACACAGTTTTTCTCATTTCTTGGGCAGATTTATCTCAACATCTAGTCCAATATTTATTGTTTAAATTACATGTTTTACAATTGGCGTACTCAACGAGGGGCAGTATTTAAGGCTTTTACAACAGGCGTTCCAATGTGGGGCATCCAGTATCTGTATTTTACAAATGGCGTTCCAACGAGGGGCATCCAGCATCAGTCTTTTACAATAGGCGCAACAACGTGGGACTAGTTCTCTACCGCAGATGACATTACGGGCAGTACTTTACACTGTAAACGGCAATACGTTAAATGTGATATGAGTAATACCTCTGACCAGCATTCTCAATATATGCACAAAAAAAAAGGTTAAATATTATTTGAATTGGGTATTTCGAGTCAAACAGAAAAATATTAATAGAGAGATATATGTTTTTAGCCTAATATATGATTTATTACCAAATATTATAAAATGAGCTCATACAATGTAGGTTATTTATTTCATATTATAAACTATATTGTATTCCTAAGTAATCTCAACAGCTGTAGGCCCCTAACCAATATAGGCTCGGTCACCTACTTAAAAATATATATAAGAACTTATCAGGATTTTATATGACTTAATATAACATAAATAGCTACCACACAAAGATAAATATCCCCGGTTCGATTCCCTTGTCCTTATTATAATTTCAGGAAATTGAATGTACTTTTAATTATAATAATAATTTGGGCCTACGCTTACACACACTTAAGCATAATAATTCGTTTCCAACGACATCTGCTGGAATGGGTAACATTATTAAATGGATTATTTACATAAACATTCTAGGTTTTAGACAAGTGTAGCAAAACGGTTAAACAGCATCAAGACTATTTCAAATTAAAAGGTTCATTACCTAAATTTAGAACGCCTGGAGCATGCATTAGTGAAATTATATTTTTTTCAGTAACACGAGATGCTTCTTTGTAAGGTTTGATTATCCACAATGAGTGTCCATCCCTGCCAATAAAAAAACTTAGATCATAATCAGTTCCCTCTGTACTTTCTTCTGTCTCGTCAACACTCTGCTCAGATTTACTATTTGATTCTCTAACTTCTAAATAATATTCTGTTTCCGAACTACTGCCACCAAAATCTTCCTATTCATCAGAGTTTTGGCCGAAAAAATCGTTGTTAAGTTCACGTATACGTTGCTGTTCTCTTTCAAAAGACATAATAGTTTGTTAAACCCTACGGAAATGGAGAATTAAATAATTAAAAAATAATCAGCAGTCAATAAATAAAACCAAGCAAGAAAAAACACAGACAAAAAAACACCAAAGACTGCATTATACAAAACCTCGCGTGGGGTAAATATGACTCAAGTATTGAAAACCGGACCATAAAATGGTACTAAAGCACGATTCCAAATAAAATCAATGTCACCTTGAGAATCATACAATAGAATAAAAGGTACACAAGTGAGGGAACAGTAGTACCAACCCTCAACTAGGAATGAACAAAATTCCACTACTGGAATCATATTTACCCCACGCGAGGATTAGAGGGTCGTCTAATTGGATTTTTTTTTTCATATGCCTCTACAAAATTAAATTTTTCTACCATAACGAGATATGTTTTTTTATACTAGCCATTTCTCACTCACTATTTTTAAATTCCATACTTTCCAGATTGTATGGTTATTTGGACTGGTCTTTTTAAAATTTGACCAATTTAAATTTTCCTCCGTGCCTAAAAGAAGAATTTATAATTACTTTGGAGAGATTTTAAGCTAATATCCCCCAACCAATTTTTAGTTCCTTTTCTAAATAGTAAATATAGTATTTGACAGTTACTTTATTACTGTATCAAGCCCTCTATATTTCCGGCAAATTTCAGTTTTCTGCCTCACCTCATTAGGTCTACCCCCTTTCCCCTGTTTCCCAAACTCTCAATTAAAACTGATTTATTTGCTTATCTGGAGTCCTCTACCTGTGTGTCAAGCTTTAATTGTATAGCTACTTAATATAAAATATTTTTTTCTAACTATTTCATGGACAAGTTTGGGATATTTTACCCCGCACTAATGCTAGACTAATAATAGTTCCGGAACCATTGTTGTTAGCCCATCCCCCCCTCCCCCCCCCCCCCCTCTGGGCACGAGACGTCCCCGGTTAGCTAAGTGATAAAGCATTAGCACGAAGGCCTAGAGCCGAATTTCTCAATTTCGATTCCCGTGCACTGGCTGTCATTTTCCAGCAAATTTAATTTGATACAATTTCGGGTCTTCTACTTGAGAACATATATCATCATAATGATATAATTTCACTTATTCAATAAGGGTTTACCTCACCAATAGTGAAGAAATAGAATTTGTGAGAGCTTCATTAGCATAAATTTTGTTTTAATATTTAGTAGTGATCCTGCTATATTATAGTTTAGGCACAAAGAAAAAAAAAGTAGCTTAATATTGAGAAAATTGAATTAGGTGGTGACTTTTGGCAGAAGAAAATGTGTCACAACCTGAAAGGTAAGCCTACCGTACTAAGACGGATGTTAGTAATTAAGGTCTTATTTAAATAGGGATTTTTTTTTTATAGTAAGTAAAAGTTTGAGAGATACTTAAACATCGAAATTAAAATTAGTCAATTATAAAAACTTAGTATTTAAATTTTATTATTTTATATATTTACAGAATGTAGTAACATCCTACAACCCCCACCCCCATCGTGTCAATATTATTGAACTCTGTAAATGTACAGCTACTGTGGCATGAAGTAAGTTAAATTAACTTCAATATTAGCATGATCTAATATAGCACTTTAAAATACTTAGGAAGGAGAGGGAGTTCGTAATAAGGGGAAATGCCCCATACTTTTAAATTACTGTAATGTGAGGTACTTTAATGAATATGAGGTTTATTTAATAATTATAAATATTTAATAAAAGGCCATCATTTTCTTTAAAATTCAACAACCTCACAAAAAAGATCACATCGCGGTAATTAAACCATCTATTCTTATTACTATGGATGTATGAGTTTGAAGCTAATTTTTTAGACGAGGGTTTTTATTATTAACTTCTCTGCAGGCGAATATTGGTATACTACCTTTAATAACTTTTTTCTCCATTAAATATTATATTTTGTTTTTAATACCGTAAAAATGCGTTTGGTGTCATTAGTAGGAATATACATAAGCCTCTTGATAACAAATACAATCCACCGGATATTAAATGGGTGGTATATAAGATCCTAAGTTAGGAACATTTAATTTTATTGTAGTTTGTTTTCATTTTTTAGGTTTTACAAGGAGATCTTGTTGCCATAAATTATTGTCGCTCATGATACACATCTCGACAATTAAAAAATGACATCAAGGAGAAGGTGTAAGTGAATAACATTCCATTTCTCATAATATACAGTATCTAAAATATATTATATTTAATAAATATTAATCCATTGTCATATTTTTGCATGCTATAACTTTTTTTAAAAAAACCTTCATATATGGAGTTATAATGTTATATTTTATAAGCTATAACTTATAAGCTATATGCTCATGATTTAATTAGTCAGAATAAGAGCTATGTAAATATATACAGTACATATAATTACGTTTTAACTGATAGGACCAAATCGTCATCATAATCATCATCATCATCTGTTTCAAGCCTGTTGCCGGGTCAATTTATTTAATGCCTCCATCTTCATCTATCATTTCTCTATTATTCCTCCTTTATTTGCTCCCATTCTTCTCCTTTCACAAGCACACTTTCTGTTATTTAATCTTACCTTGCGGTCTTTTTCCTAAAAAATGTATTTTCATCATTCTCTTTGGTATTCTCTCTTTTACCATTAAACCAAATGTGTCTCAAAAATTATTTAGTTTAATTGGATTTACGACATATTTACTGTATAAAGTTTAAACATTTATATTTTTACTTTCTCGTTATTTTACAGGCAGAGAAATTATTGTGATCGTAAAAAAATTCGAACTCGAGATTTTGATGAATCTCGACGTTTCATGACCTCCCGAATCCGAAAAAGTTGTTTTTGAATTTCTGTCTGTCTGTACCTCTGACTAGAGACTAAACTATTTTCAGATCAGGCAAAGACTTGGTATCAAGTGTTTTCATAAGGTTTTCACGAGGGGTTCTTAGAATTGGATATCCAAACCTATAATTAAGGGTAGTTTACTAAATAGGAAAAAGAGATAAAGTCGATTTTCTCAAAATCAGCTCTAAATATATTGAATAAATTTCATTTTAAAACATTTATACATATTTTAAACAAAAAGTCTACTTTCAATATTTCGGCAAAATGACTTTAAGCGCTCCCGTCTGAGGCGTATATCTAATTTTTCTTTTTATCAAATCTCCGAAACTATTTGAGATATGAAATTACTTCTCATTGTAAATATGTAGATATATTTATAATACAAATATTTTATTCGTAACAAATTTTTATAAAACCAATAACTTTAAAGCTATATTCAAATATATATATATATATATATATATTAAATTTTTAAACACTAAGGGTAGATTATTGCGCCCGTAAAAATAATCCAACACGAAAAGTTGAAGGATGTCAACGTTTCATGACTCTCCGAACCCTAAAAGGTTGTATTTGTAATGTCGTCTGTCTTTATGTCTTTTTAACCTCAAAATTAAGAGTAGTTTAATAAAAAGAAGAAAGAAAAACAAATAATTTTCTCAAGATCGGCTCTAACAATTTGATTAAAATTCGTATCTATAGGTTGATTTAAATTATAAATAAAACTGCCTATTTTCATTTTCACATGAAAATGACCATCAGGGTAATTTACAGGAGCGGATATACCAGTATATCCACAACTATTTGAGATAATAAATAACTTATCATTGGAAAATTGTGGTACTAATAAAAATAAAAAAAACCTTTATATGAAATATATTTTTTATAAAACCAACATTTTCTGAGATGTTAGCAAATATATTAATTCAATATGTGAGCTTAAGTTTTAAATAGATACTACTTAAGTTTTAACACAATAATTCTCTAATGCCATAGAGTAAGAAATGAGTGTATCTCAAAATTGTTATCTTTCTTTCAACATCTTAGGAGAAATGTTTGTACAGCAATGATCTGTCTATATCATTTTAGATTCAATAGTGAATATTTACCTATTTTATAGGTCAAAGTTTATTAATGAGGGATTTAATAGAAATGCAATAACCATAGATGTGCAACCCCTATTAAAATATCGAATATTTAAAACTGGAAGTCAACATTTTAATACGAAGTGCTGACTCTTGGGGACCCAATATCAATATCTTTACTTTCTCGCTACCTCACAGTTTTGTGATCTTCAAAAAAATTGAACTCTAGATTATTATGAATGTTGAAATTTCATGACCCCCTCGAACCCTATAAAATGGAAGTGATTTTCGCAATGCCGCCTGTTTGCCTGTCCATCTGTCTGTCAGTCTGTACCTCAGGCTAGAGCCTAAACTATTCTACCGATTGGACTAAAACTTGGTATATAGGGTTATCATAGGTATGCCCCAAGGAATTTATGGAATTATATATCTAACCCTAAAATTAAGGGTAGTTTCCTTAAGGCCGGGAAGAACAAAACTCGATTTTAAAGATTTTAATTAAATTTAATTTCTAAGCTTTGATAAATACTAAAACCAAATGGCTACTCCCAACTTTTGGTCAACATGTATTTAAGGGTTCCGGTCTGATACGTAAATTACAATTTTTAATTTTTTCTCCGTAAGTCTTTAAGATAATAAATTAATTATCATTGAATACATGTGTATCTATTTATAATAAACATCTTTTACTTGAAATATATTTTTATAAAAACAAAAGTTTTCGAACCATACAAATAATTATATATTTATTTTAACTTTGCCAACACTATAAGGTAAATTATTACAACAATAAAAAAAATTAGCCCGATATGTTGATGGATGTCGACGTTTCATGACCCCACGAAACCTAAAAAGTGGTTTGTGCAACGCCGTATGTCTAACCCTAAAATTAATAGCAGTTTACTAAAGGGTGAAAAGAGAAAAAAATTCCATTTTCTCAAAATCGGTTATAACGATTCTATCTATCTCATTTTAGTCTCAATAGTCATTAATTACCTATTTAATTGGTAAAAATTTATAAAAGAGAAATTTAATAGCATTCCTATAAGCTATCTCCTAGTAAAATGACGAAAATTTTTACCGGAAGTCAAAATTTGAATACGAAATGTTGATCCTTGGTGACCCAATATCGATATTTTGTATTTCTCCAAATATACATATTAAGACGTTAATTCTTTAAAAATAAGATTATGAAATTTAAAACTATGAATAAAAAAGGTTTTACGTTTGTTTAACGCAATTTGTTCTCGGGTATGCTAGTGTATTATATGACAAATTTTGAATAAATATCTCCATTTCTAAAAAATAGAGCGAGAAAGCTCGTTCAGGGCTCCGTACCCTTTATTTAATTTAAAAATGTGCTAAAGCACATGCTATTATTAATTAAAAATGTTTTAATTTTTTTAATATTTATGTAAAGTGTACATACCATTTTCGTAGTGACCACCATGCTCATATATTCAATTGTTTTATTTTTACACATCTGACATTATTATAAGCGTGTAATGACTTTAAAGTAAAATAAATATTCTAACTATAAACTATCTTTTTTCAATAAATCATTAATTTTTATTAATGGTAAGGCACCACTCCTCTATCAGGGTATATATAACGACTGTAAGCCATCTCTCCTCATTTAGGGAGTATCTATCAACTTTAAGCCATCACTCCTCTGACAGGATATACCTAGTTACTCTAAGCCATCACGCGTAGGCCAGTATATACCTAGATACTGTAAGCCATAAGGCCCTGTCAGTATATACCTAGTGATTGGTAAACCATCACTTCTTGGCCAGGGTATATATAACGACTGTAAAGCTATGGCCACATGGAGCCGACCCGCCCCGCACTGAATTTTCTAGCCCACGTAGGATTTTTAACTAATTTACTTCATTAAACCAAGCATAAGATTTTTGTAACTAAAAAAAGGGGAGACAATTTTTATATATTTTATAGACAAGAGTTCTATTACAAAATAAGTTTGTATTTTTAATTTTACTTGCATAGGTTTTCACCTATTCTCACAAAATTAAGTTAGCTATTAATTACGAAGAATAAAGTTTTAAGTTAGCTAATAATTAAGAATGTCTGTCTTTCTTGTACGTAATGTTGGAAACGATGACTACAGCGTCACGCTTGCAAATGATACGAAAGAAATGCCTAGTTTTACAAATACTGACACTGACTGCCAATCACTGTTATAAATCACTGTTCTTTTAAAATCAAGGTCACTGTAATCACCGATATTGTAAAATCACTGTTTCGCTCATCCCTACGGTGCTGGGGGGTTAGCATGAACACAAAGTTCGGATGCTACATGGTCCGCATCGCACCACAAAAGAGCGCAGCAATGATCTCGATGATGCATCCGCACCGATGCGGACTCGTGTAGCCACTAGCATTTAAAAACATGGATAGCATTCCACGGGAAAAATGCGGTGTATCCCCCTCACCCCTCCCTAATCTTTGAAAGACAAGACGAACGGTGGCTCAGTCTTTGAAATGCGAAGAATGATCTTTGACTTGGAAGTGTTTGGTCTGATACGATTCCTCGGTACCTTTTGATAAGCCTCGGCTACACTCGAGTTATATGGTACCACCTACAGATAACGCACAATACTCTAAAAAAAACTCAATGAATAGTTCGCCTGAACCTAAACAGAGGTCTTAACGGTAGCTCATCTGGCCTACAGTCAATTGGCCTAAGGTCATTTGGCCTACAGTTAATCGGCCTAAAGTTATTTTGCATAAAATTTATTTCTTATACAAAAAACTCGATTTTGTTAAGATTACTCAAATTAATTAGGCCTAAAGTCGTTTGACCTAAAGTTGTTTGTCCTAGAGTTGTTTGGTCTAAACTTATACAAAAAACTGATCTTTTTGAGATCCTCAAAAGTACTTTGGCCTAAAGTCGTTAGCTTAAAATAAATTTTGAATGCAAATAAAACACTTATTTAAGTTAGCCAAAAATTTTATTTTGTGGCCGCATGGTTTGAGACTTCATTCTCGTGTTTTGAAGACAGGGAGATAACGGCTCGATACTTGTCAGGTGTACTGAACGTTGTTTCCCTAAATTGTTTTCCACTCTCCCTCCTCACAAATGCGGGTGCATTTCTTATCAATTTAACCTTCCTAATATATAACACATTAGAGTAAAATTAGTAAATAGACGTATAACCCGAACAAAAATTAAAACGTTGAGCCTAAAAAAACAAGCAATGGCCAGTCTGAATTAACAGTTTTTTTCCTTTTTAGCGCCACGTATTACTACCCATTCGAGATACACTATTATGACACTATGCAAATACGTTAGTGAATGTTTAGTGCACCGATAGTGTGTTCCCGAGCACAATGAGCCTTATGCAAGATCTTCAATAAGTGGACACGCGAGTGGGTTTGCTTGTGTGATTATAGGTGAAAAAGTGGACCAATAGTATGCTTGGGACCACACTATCGTTTGTATAAATTCCACTTTCAGGGCTTTTAGGGGGACGCGTCATTTGGTCTAAAGTTATTTCGCCTAAATTAATTTGGCCTAAAAATTGTAACCAGAAGTCATTTGGCCTAAAGTTAATAAGCCTAAGGTCGTATGGCTTAAATAAAGTCTAAACTATTTTCAAATATAAAAAATCCACGTTTTTGGTGAAAACAGTTTTACATTTTAATCACGTGCATGAGTCCAAAAGAGCATAAGAAGTTAGTCAATAAAAGAGCTAGCTAGATAAGTGTGCAGAAATGAAATTAAGAAAGTTAAAAATAAGAGTATCAGGATGATCATGGATAGGCTGATGGATTGCATTAGATAAGAAAAAAGTGAAGATACTAGCCCTATTTGATAAACATTGATTTGATATTTTGAAATATGTCTATCTCTAAACCATATTTTTAAATATCTAAGTACTGCACATATTTCTCAAAATCTTTACAACAGATTTTAATCTAAAAAATACCAGTTAATCTTTAAATATTAGTATATAATAATCTGAGTCATAAGGTTTCCATGACAATTAGGAAGGAAAATATAAACTATTAACAATGACATCCAAACAAAAAAAGGTTTAAAAACATACAAATGAGGGAAAAAAATCATTTCATCAACCTTTAGATTTATATCTCGACTTTAATTTAAATAAATCTTTATAGAGTTATAAAAAAACACTAATTATGAATTTACACACACTTGGGCACAGGTTGTTAAATATTTACATCTAAAAATGATAAATTAAGCGTTGAAAGTATAGGGACAAGTGTGTCCTTTAGTTCAATGCTTTAAATTTTATTTATGTTAAAATAGTCTTGTTAATTCAAATACAGTATTAATAGAGTGCTTTAGTAAATATTATAGAAACCTAAATATTGTAGGTAGGCCAATAAAGTGTTCACTCTCCCAATAATACATATTTTATTAAGTACGTTTTAAAAAAACATTTCTTTTTATTACAAAGTTCATTTACCTAATTTGAATTAATCACTTGATTCAAAAATTTCAAAGTTAATTTTCAGATTTTAGTTTAATTTGTTTATTTAATTTTAAATACAATTATTGTTACAGTATACTACACTATTTCTAGAAACATAAGATCTAAGTAAATAGAGAAGAACACAATAAATAGTTTGCCAGATGGATAAAGCTACAGTCAAATTTTATTGATAAATAATATTTTGACAATACAAAATAATTTTTTTGGGGGCCAATATTGTTAACATAATTCTATTTTATTAATGGGTTGTTTTTTTGGATGAGGTAAATATCTAAGTAGCGTCATTGTCGGTCCCAAGCCTAGATAAAAGAGTAGGGTTCCTTGGTGAGGCTAACTTCTCGTCCGGGATAAAAATATTAAATAGCTCAAAAAATCAAAAGATTGGTCTTTGGAACCAGACTAATCCAGCTATGAAAACCATAGCTTGTCATCAAATATCTAAGATAAGATTCAAGAGCGAGACTATATAAGTCAATGGTAAGATCAATACTCGTATATGCCGCAAAACACGAAGTATAACTAAATGTTCCTCTGGAGATTGCAGAAATATGAGTATTGAGAAATAACTAATACAGCGTTAATAAACAGATAAATAAACTAGCAAATAAGAGAATCTTGTCAAATCAACCTCATCAATGAATGGATAGCTTCACGCAGGTGAAAATGGAATCAACATATTGACAGTGTACAGGGAGACAAAATTGTCAAAATAGCGATTGATGAAATACCTCAAGAGAGGAGAAGATCTTGAAGACCTAGACGAAGATGAAAGGACAACCTTTAGATCACTTGGAATGGAACATGCCAAAGATTTATAAAAAATAAAAAAGAGGAAGGGAAAATATAGCAAAAGTGACAACTGCAAGACACATGACTTGATGTATGAATACGTGAAAATAAATCTAACATCTTTTCTAGCCGTTAGAGAAGGTTTTTCCAACGAAAATTGAACTGTACCAATCCCATTATCACAAAAGATAGGAATTCCCCTAATTGGGCTGTCCCAGCTAAGTTAGTTTTTATGTCATATACCTATAAAATGTACTTTAATCATCCATAAATAATAAGAGCACTAGATATACAATATTGACTTAACTAAAGTGTAAGAGAATGTTATTATGTTTGTTTGTTTGTCGCATAAATCACAACTATTTCATATTTTGTCTTCCATAAAGAAGTAAATACGCTCGTAAAGTTTGTACGCTCACATACATAACTAAAATAACAAAAATATTATAATCGTAAACTCATACCACAAGTGGTACTATTATTACTTTTTCTTACAATTTTCAAGAATATAAATAATGTACTTTATTATGTAAACGTATATTTGGAGCTCACATTTTCATCTGAGAGTGGGGGAGTAAGAAGGGTTACGGACGTACCGGGGGTATGGGGGATTGTGGGCAGAGCAAAAGGAACGTTGCTTTGAAATTTATTGTAAATTGCATCTAATTTCCCAGTGAAATACAACGTGGTGGGAAAGGGGTTAGCATGATGAAGGGGGAGGGGAGATTCCCGGAGAAAGGTTGGAGGTGGGCACAATCTAATAATGACTAGGGATTCCCGCGCCTTTTCTTCTTAATGGCGGTGTTTATAGTGCACTGTAGGTGAAAAGGAGACTGGGGATATTTTGGGCTGAACAGGATGTCCTAAAACTAAAACAGGGTTCATATGAAATAATCACGCTATTCCTTAAGAAAGAAAGTTTTAAAATATACTTCTTACCTTTATGATCAGTCTGTCGCTGTTGTTTAGGGGGATAAGTTAAAAACTCTACTGGCAAAAAAAAAAGTTTTTTATATAAACAAGATTATTTCTATTAACAAAAATGGAAAAATTACGCGTGGATACCACCTAACCTAAGTAGGTAATACAGATCGAACCAGGCTATCTGAATTCTACATTAAGAAAAACCCACTGGAATTGAGATCAGTGAAACAATTTTATTATATATACATAATAAATATAATATATATTATATTATTATATATATAATAAATATAAAATTAGAAGAAGAAATTGCTTATAAAGTTTAATTTTCTATATTCTTCCCTTAAAATCACATATATATATATATATATATATAAGTTTATTTTTTTATATTCTTCACTTAAAATCACCTATATATATATAGCGGTGATTTTAAGTGAAGAATATAGAAAATTAAACTTTATAAGCGATTTCTTCTTCTAATTTTGCTACATCCAATATTCCGGTTTACCGGTAAAAGAAAGAGGTATGCTTTTAAGGTAGTCATCTACTTGAAAATATCTGCCTCACATTTCTATATTATTTTCATCTAATACCAGTTCTGAAACTTAAAAACCACTCAAAAAATTCTCAATTATTTTAAAATATGTTCTATTTTTCAATTTAAAAATGATTTTATTTGAGAAAGGCTAAATCTATTTTATTCCCAATTACATATATATATATATATATATATATATATATATATATATAAGCACAGAAACTTTTAATGTGTGACAGAGCTAATTTCACCTGTTATTTAATTTTTATAAAATTAATAAAACGTAAAATGAAAGGTTTTTAATTAGATAAGTCAATATAGGTTGGTAAAGTTTTTCTACATTTTGGTTTATACAATATTTTTTATGACAAACTGCTTGAATAATAAAACATTTAAGGGCGTCTGCATACCCTCTTTTCCCTTCGGTAATAATGTTATATTTGTAAATAGGGTCGCTTTTTTACTCAAATAGGTTGATATCTTGAACAAGCCTTTGATGCATGATTTTTTGTGTTCTTTAATAAATTAAGTTAGTTAGTTTTCAGACTATTCTTGTTTTTAAAAAATTACCAACTACAGCAAATAATAATATAAAAAGACAATTAAATCTTACAAGAATTTTAAACACTGTACAAACCCTCCCCCTTAGAACGAACTACCTAGGTACCTAACTCTTTAGGAGCTTTTCTAACTTGACCTAGCAGGACATAATTATACATTAATAATATTTATAATTGAATGTGGGACGTCAGATAATAGTCTTACTATACTCAATATAATGTCGTAAGACACGGACTCTTACCTCAGGAATACCACGTGTCCTATAAGGCTCATAGACACTGAGGTAGGAAGCTAGGACTCAAAGAATGCACACTATTGGGATCAATGGTTATTTAAATACAATACTTTTACAAGCACAAGTGCGATTGTGGATATATGTGTATTTAAAAAAAATTGTCAGCAATGCATAGTTAACACATAATTATAATATTATGTCAATACTATGAGAACAAAGCGTGACACTGAACAACACATACAGTTACCATATTATCAAATGCACTGCACTACAAATTATAACTCGCTTCGGTTGTCACATGGTCTAACGCGCTAATTTAGCAATCTACTAAACTGCCGATGGCAGGGAAATTGAGGTTGAATCTCGGCCGGGTGTACTCAAGGTGACTTTTATAAAATGCTTTTCCACTTTCCCTCCAAATGCGGCTACACTTGCTCCAAATATAACCTTACTCATCCATAGAAATATTAGCATAATAAGTACATAAGCGTATAACCCGAGCAAGTACAGTAGCCCCATGACTTCTTTGGTGCTGACTGAAAACTTTGAAAAGGTACCAGATCAAATTATGTATCCCTACGCCGAACCATATGATCTGCAAAAACATGTGTTTACCAGCTATCATTTCAGACGGTCAAAATTTAGGTATATACCTAAATGTTGATTGTCAGAAGTCAGCTGTGAGCTGTCAGTCAGTACCAAAGAAGCCACGAGGCTACTGTATGTAGTAAGACACGGTGCTAAAAATAACTATTTAGCTCAACACGAAGCTAGGTTAAGAACTTATTTCCGAATGTGGGGAACAAAGTAAGAATTACATTTACCGACCATTCTCGATAAACACAAAGCCGAGTCATTACTCTGAGAAGGTTATTCCGCTGGCTCACATAAAATATATTATTTCAGATAATTCCTGTTCCTTCGTTTAGGCGCAAAGGAGGTGAGGTTTGTAATGGGCCCACCTTAACTTGTCCGAAAATATGATTCCTTAAGGCATCGCGCATAGCGTTGTTGGAACTTAATCGTTTCATTTTCATTCACGCGAGATGACAAAGTCAGTAGCACGTCAGAAATTTAATTGAGATGTTAAAAAAAAAAGCTCAGGGAGAGAGGAAATAATCTTAGCCAAGAAGTGAGTGGGGATGGGGTTCGGAGAAAATAGCGGCTCAAGTTTGGGCAAGAAAAATCTCACCCTTTTGACGTGGGATGCTTAGAAATGCGAAAGTACGTGATGGCTCTTTTAAAAAATAAGTAAAAAGAAAATTGCTGTAACAAGAATTGTCGGGTTGAGAAAGAAATGTATACGGCAAGGAGTAATTTTTGACCCACATTGGTAGGTATTTTTTGGACCAAGGCGTAAATCTCGTATGGTAGGGTTCAAATTTCAGTCAAATACACTTAGAATAAATTTTTTTTTCATTATCCCTTCAAGCAAATTCGGGGCATATTCCATCTTGTATTTAGCTCCCTCATACACACAATTTAACATGGCATGTATGCCTCTTGATCTAGTGGTTCCAGGTTTGATTCTCCGCATGGCCGAAATAAATATTTTTGGTTAAATGAAGGTTTACCCTTTAAAAGGGATGATTTAACTTTCGGGGGGATATGTATTGTGTCTGTTCTAGATTTAAGCTAGTTTAAGTCATGCTTTGACATAATCAGTCGGTTCAGAAAAATCACTTTAAATTCCTCAAATATTTTTTAAATTATTAAATTTGGATAGCCCTGAAGGATATTAAAACATAGTGCACCAAAAAGGTATTTTTTTAAGAGTTGCTATAAACATAAAAGGTGTAAATTTAGTTTCAATTTTTTACATTTTATTCGATAAACTTCATATACTATCAGAATTTTATCCTTAGAAAAGGTTTTCATGCCTGTCCTTTTACTCACTCCAGATATCCCTACGTTTAAATTAGAGTTGGTATAAAGAAGATAAAGTATATATGAAATGTACCCGCATTTGAATAAGTGTTGTGTAGGAAATAATTAAAAAAATAAAACCCTCTATACACCCAGATAGAGCCAGAACATTGACCTCCACAGTCACCATAAAGCTAGACCAGATGAGCCTGATATTCTGTCCCACACGCACACCAATGCGGGTTACGGGGGTCATATACATTTTATTTTCTAGCACCACATCTCATTATACATTAGAAAAAATGTATATATATTAATTACATTAATATTAGTGATTAAGAAGGTCGAATTTAGAGGAAGCTTACCCGCATTTGTGTAGGGGTGGAGGTGAAAACAATTTAATCAAATACACTCTAAGATCCCCCGACTGGGATTAGAACCCAGATATCTCTATGAGGTCCAACTCATGGCCCGTCGTCCAAATGTGGCCCCCTTTCACTGAAAATGTGGCCCTCGAAATATCCTGGAAGAAAATTAAAGGGAAATTTCGGTGACATATGTGAAATAGCTATTGATTCAAATATAAATATTTATTCAAAAAAGGTTATGATTACATTTTATCATACATTGATTTGATTAGTAAATATATATATAAATTTATTTATAAAGTTATTTTGTTTTGTGAATATGTGTTTGTGTTCATATTTTATAATACGTTATTGGGAAATTATTAAACTTTTTGTAAGTAAAATTTGAATGACTCCACCAATCTGAATACAATTTATTATAAGTATTTAAATCTATTATTTCTTTCATGTTGTTTGTAGGTCTATATTAATTTGGTGGGATTACTAAATATATCTTCTTCTTGCGGTGCAAACTAATTATCAAATTTGGCCTTTGTGATGAAAAACGTTGGACTACCTTACCTTAGACCAGCGAATTTCAACATTTTCCAACTATCGGGACACCAAACACGGGGCTAAAATTGTCAAGCCACAACATCTGTATTTTAAGGAGAGATGTCATCATTAAAATAACGAGCATTAAGATTGTGTTTAAAAGTTTCATAGATAAAATTCCAATAACTGTGTTATATTTCAAAAATAATGGTATTTTTTAGAACCACGTCTTACTACCCGTTCGGGTTGTATGCTTATGCACTAATTACACTAATGGTTTTAGAGATTAAGAAGGTTATGTTTATAGTAAGTAGTACCCGCATTTGCATGAAGGGAAACCGGAAAACATTTTATTAAAAACGCCTTCAGTACAACCAACAGAGATTATAAACTCGATCTCCCTGTCATCGGTAGTCTAGTCTACTGCTATAGTAGCGCGGTCAAGCACGCAGCCACCAAAGTGGGTTAAAAATAATATCGATCTGTATTTAAAACGATTTATTTTTATTTATCTTTTTTCTCGATGTTTATTTATCCACTTACAAACTCCAGTGGCACACCATGAGTCTGCTGCGGCGGCACACTGGTTGAAAAACGCTGCCTTAAAGTCATGTATGTGGGCACCGAAACGAGTGTGTCAAATCTTGTTTCGCGCGTTGCACGGCTCATTACTTCTAATTATTGCCGAGCGCTTGTGTCGCCCTGAAAAGAGGTTGGCGTGTGACTCTCTCATTAGTTGCATAACACAGCTACTTTACACAACAGCACCCTTCACACCCACGAGTTAAAACTTCTCCCTTCCCCCATTATACTGAACAAATTAAAATTAATTTAAAATAAATTAAAAATTCTTACTACGTCCACATACTTAGGCGGTGGGGGAAGTCATTAGCTTTGAACTTCCATCTCCGTCTTGCCTATTCTGTATTCCAAACGATATTTATTTTTATTTTTCAACAACATGGTTTGACGTCGAAAACTATTAGTGCAATATGTGTCATTTTCTCTCATACTCGTTTATTTGGACACTTTATTTCACTGTTTATTCTTTTTGTAAATTAAGTTCTAATTCTCCAACTTTTAACGGGCCATTTGGAGTGTTTCTTGATGTTAATTTAAGAAATTTAACCATGCAGAAGTAGTAAGAATAGTGTTAGTTATATAAAAAAAATAGTAGCAATCAAACAAAACATATCTGTTTAGAAAGGCCCCCATCGGTGTGCACGCGGTATAAATATAGATCTATTCAAGTCTATTTTATTTGTGATGTGGATTTCTAGGAAATGCTCATATGAGCAATAGAAAATAAAAGTAAAGCTAAAGTAATCTAAAATTTAGTTCATAAAAATGTATATACCTTTGTAATATTTAAATATTTTAAATAATATTATGTTGAATTTAAATATCTCTTTATGAACAGTATTAAATTGTTCTAATCTTTATTATCAGTTTTTTAAGTTCGCTTCAATTATATGTTTATTTTTTTTCAGGTGTTAAATGTTCAAATTTTTCTTATTTAACCAAACGCGCTCTTAAAATTAATAAAAATGTGTACAATACAATATAATCTGAACAAACCTTTATTTCAAGACTGACAAGTGCAGTGATGGCTGCATGGTCTAAGGCGGCGGTCAGACACTTACACCTGATAGCCCAGATACATCTCTGGTCACATATATTATCGTTTATAGTTTTCTGGTATGGGCTAGAGCTCTCACTTATGACTTTGATAAATAATCAACTGCCAGAGGTATGAACGATACTAGTAATATTATTCATTATACAGCCAGTCCCTGTGATGATTGCAGTGAAGGTTTCGCTTGTATGGTCAGTTTGTGAATATATTTAGGTGAGCTTAGCCGACTGATTGATGTCCAATAGTACCTTCTAGTTCAGTGAGGAAAGCAAAGGTAAACTACCTCACTCCTCATTTTACTAATACACCTCTTCACTGCTGCCTAGTCTTTACAGCTGACAGTGAAACTGTTGAAGATTCAACTGACATTGAATGTATGTATAATAACATAAGTCGTCTTAGTAAAAAGGGTCTAATAATAAATTATTATATAATAAATAAAAAGTTGATTTTTTTTTACTGTTTAACATTTTTTTTACGGCCTTAGATATTTAGTTATACATTTGATGAAAGGGGAAGGTTTCATTGTGTGGAGGGGATGTATAACAATATCTGTATCAGCCACACCCCTGAACTATATATAATTTTAAAGCTATTGAACCAGCCAACAACTTTCTTTCCAAATATATTCCCATATTGTCATATTCAAACAAGCTACAAAATTAAAACACTTTATAGTATATAGAAAAATACTACAAATCCTGTTTTATTTAAGCCTTTATTAAATTTAAGACAAAACTATTGGTATTAGCACAAATTCTAATAGGAACAATTTTGTAGAGCGTAATTTTATGATTAAAACTTAAAAGTGATTATATCATTACTACCATTGGTTATGGAGATATAGACTAGTTTTTCAATGTCTGTGAATATAAATTAGAGGGTGGGGGGGTGGCACAGGGGGAGAAAAACACAGGGGGGAGTGGCGGGCAGTTTGGAAAAGAATACATTTCTTGTAGTGGTCTAACAACTGGCCAAAATTCAGATTTTATCTAATTATCCCCGATGTCAAACCTTTATTTCCTGGGATTAAGTGGGGTTTCGACTTTTACTGGCAGCACATAACCATCATAATGACATCATCATAATAGGGACAAAGTAGCCGCAACTACATGGCAGCAAACCTCAAAAGATGGTTACATATCCGATATTGTCAATAGAAAAATAGAAGGCCAGGAAAGTCTAGCCAACAAACCCTGGTGAGTTACTCTTTTAAAAAAAAAGTCTCTAGATTTAATTTTAAAATTAATAAAAAGGGAAATTTGTTCTAATGAAACAGTATTTACGTTTAGACGGAACATTTTGAATGTAGAAGGTATAATAAATTCAAGGTTGTTTTTGTTATTTGACTTTATATACAAAGTCAATATTTTGGTGCTATTATTAAACATTTCAAAGAATACTATAAATGCTTACTCTTTGATCATATTCGCAAATATTATTTACACCTCAAACTATGTCAATTGGCCTCGCTTATAAAATACACGAAAAATTTGCGAGTAAGATGAAAATATAAAATTGTTTTCAGTAACCCTAAGAAAAGCTCAAAGTTAATTGATCGACTAAAAATTAATTTACTGCAAGTGTTTTTTTTTAAATTTTTCCAACGTGATCTTTGTCTTACTCCCCTTCTGAGTTATCCGCTTGAATACACGAATGATATCAAGATGAAGAAGAAATGAAAAGATGAAGATGAAATGTACCCAAACTTGGCCTCAGAGAAAACCACTACCAGTAGATTATACGTGGCAAGAATTATTCTAGCCTTAACCCACTTGTAAACCAAACTAGACAATAATTATGTATATGTCCGCGTGTTCACAGGTGCGAGCTATAGGTTCATTTGCATCATAAGTAGTATTACAATTTTTATTTATCTTTATAATCGCTTTATGAACCATACCCGGAATAATAATTATAGTGTACTCTGAAATTCTGACCTTATCTTCTTTAGTGACGCGTGATACCGTAAGAACATTCCCAGTAAACTGGGAGTTGAATTAGGGTCTTTCATAGGGAGCCTGTCATTGTCTTGAAGGAATGACCTCTAGAACGTCTTTACCACTAGAAAACGTCAATAGTCTAGTTAATTTATGTGTCCTTCTATAAGCCATCTAGGCCTGCCGTTAGCGCTGAGACGCATTGTATAGGGCAGCGATTCTTAACCAGGGGGGCTGGGCGCGGGGGGGGGGGGG
>CABFOW010003050.1:0-19505 GCA_902141385.1 Timema californicum | reverse complement strand
AAAGGGGAAGAGGGGTTTCGAAAAAATAATTTAAAATGTTATATGCTTATTTCTGAAGTCATTTATTTTCAATTTTACGTTTTGAAAGAAAGAGTTCGATGATCGTAAGCATGTAAGTACAGTATACTCTCGATTATCCGGGTTAATGGAGGGGAAGCATGTGGATAATATAGCTCAGGAATAGTAAAAATAATCCCCATCTGTTTACCATGACCATTCACAATTTGCTGCTCTTTGTTTCTGCACATTTATGCGAGAAGGGATTATCCACAATGGTAAATATTAAAACGAAGCAGTGAAATCAACTCCTAATCGACTCCTCCATGCGAATAGCAATAAGTATTACAGTCGAAACAAGAATAGAATTATCAGTGAGAAGTTTTCAACAGCAAAGGTCGCCTTAGATACATTTAGGTAAGTTAATTTATGTTTTTTATTATAATCAGTAAATAAATTTACTATTTTAGAATACATCTTAATGATTAATATGCTATTAAAAACTAGGGGGCCTCAAATATATTTTAGGATATTTAGGGGAACTCGAGTAATAAAAGGTTAAGAGCCACTGGTATAGGGTGGACATCCACTGTAGAGGAGGTAAGAAACAGCTAGGAAAGGTTACTACAGTATTCATTCGCCAAACCATATGATCTGCAAGGTTTAGGGAGTAAAAAATTCACACAAACAATTTGTTTTTAGTTATTAACAGTTTTTACAATATAGAAACACTAAATTATGAACATAAAAGTTTTTATGTTGTTTTTTTGTGAAAGCGGCGTCTTTGGCTCACTTAAAAACTTATTTTTAAAATTTGGCATGCTTATTCGCTTTATTACTAATCCTTAAATCTAAAACTAATAAAACTAATAATAAAATCTAATTTTTTAAATCGTAAAAAGTTACACAAAATAGAGGAGAGGTGGAGTGACAGAAAATATTACGTTCCGTTACGTGAGGGGAGATGTGGTGATGGAGAGGGGGGGCGGGGACATACAATCATGACAAATCCTGACGTATTTTAAGGAGAGGACTGTAATTTAAAAATATATTTCATGCCAGAAAGTAAGTGAAATATATATAAACATGTCCGAGTGCAATAAATACGCAGTATATAAAAACGGGAGTATTTTTAAATATCTTAATGAAAATATAAGTTTGCTCATTTTTAAGGAAGTTTCACGTAAAATGTCACAGTTCTTAGATTAATTTAATTTGCGCAAGAGATGAATTATTTTTAATATGCATATATTTGTTTACTTTGAAACAATTTGTTAGCCCACAACTCTCTTGGCAGACAAGATTTTCTCTAAAATATTGTGGGCGACATTCCTTTACATTTTTGTTCTTATAAAAACAGTTTAAACGCGTTTATTGAGATGTTATAAAAATAATAAATAAATATTTATGACATATGGTAGTACATTTTATGTAGCAATACAAATATAAGAGAACATCCCTCAAAAATATTTGTTGTTAATCAAGAACCCGCCTCAGTGGCGTAGTTGGTCTAACGCGCTAGTCGTGTTGAGCTCGACTGCTGAGGACGGGGAGATCGAGGTTCGAATCTCAGTCGGGTGAACTGGGGGTGGATTTTACTAAATGGTTTTCCACTCCCCCTCCAAGCAAATGCGGGTTCACTTTCTCTAATTCAACCGTCCCAATTTTTAATCCATTAGCGTAACTAGTACTTAAAGCGTAAAACCCAAATAGGTAGTAAGACACGGTGCTAAAATAAATATTAATCAAGAAAATACTCAGAAAAAGAATTTGTCAAATATCATTAAAACTTGATTCCAAACACTTAAGTTAAATGCCGAGAAACAAAGATCCAATCATGATAATAATAAAAAAAGATTTGTTTAATAGGTACGCAAAAGGAAGTTCTAGTATAATTGGGGACTAGTTTAATTGTTTTGAAGCTTCAGAACGATCATTACCATAATAAGTGCAGGAACGTGAGGGTATTTCCCTTCAAATTGTTGGCACCCTTGAGGTGTGATTGTAGGGGATGCGAGAAAAAGGGTAAGTGTTTATGCAGTTCTTATAACAAAATTATTTAGTCGAAAGAGATCAAATAATTCTCCAGTGGAAACATAGTTTAATTTTCTTCACATGACTACCAACTGCTCTTAAATATCTGTCAAGGGTGTCCTTCAATTTAATTACAACTTTATCTTCATTTAAATAATCTTCATTGAATGTTAGTATGCCCATGACAGATATCCAACAAGTGTTGGTATCACCATGTGAAGAAAATTAAACTTTATGTTTCTACTGGAGCAAAATATAATTTATTAAAAAAAAAATTGTTTAAACTTCATAAACTTAACTTTTCTCAGTTCCCTTGTACCCCCACCTGAATGTATTTGCACTGTATACACTGTATGTAGATAACAATATCTCTTCTGGCTCTCCGTCCATTACCCCTCCCCCAAAACCTCCCCCCCCCTTTCCTATACCGAAGAGTATCAAGACGAACCCTCATACCGAGAATGTATTAAACGTGAACTATCATAAGCATCTATTCTCTTAACACACTCCTTCCTCCCTTCTCTCTCTCTTACATCTCCTTTGTGCCACGTTCCATCAACCTCTTTGTGTTTGAGATTTCTTGGGATAGGACGGAAGGTTGGAAGGGTAAGAGGGGTCGGTCCTTCGCCAAGTAATCAAGACGACAAACTTCTTTATCTACTTGCGTAGCTCCCATCAAGTCATCTTCTAGATGGATTGGCTGAGTTTTTTTTGTTGTTTACATTTATTAGAGCTATTTAACGTGCATTTTCTGGAACGACTGATTATATCAGAACATCACTTATAAATTAAATTAAACCTAGAACAGTAACAACACCCAGCCATCAACCATTATCACTGTGAAAGAGAAAACCTACATTTCAAAACAGATACATTTTTTGACCATGCCAGGAATCAAACCCGAGACCATTAGCTTAGTGGAAAAGTTTCTTTATTAAGTGATCACTGAGATGCTTTGGTGGACACATGGACAAATATGTCAGTCTCGTCTTGTCTGGTGTTCCAGTGATGGGAAGTATGGCTGTCTGAATTCTCACCAGGTGTAGTTAGTTAGGGTGGTATTTTCATGAATAAATCTCTACTCTCCCTTCACACAAATGCGGGTACGTTTCCTAACTTACCCGCCTCGGTGGCGTAGTTGGCTAAAGCGCTTGTCGTGATAAGCTCGACCGCTGAGGACGGGGAGATTGAGGTTCGAATCTCGGTTGGGTGAACTGGGGGTGGTTTTTCCTAAATGGTTTTCCACTCTCCTTCCGCGCAAATGCGGGTTCACTTCCTCAAATTCAACTTCCCAATTCCTAATTCATTAGAGTAATTAGTACTTAAAGCGTATAACCCGAACGGGTAGTAAGACGCGGTGCTAAATATTATTATTATTATTATTATTATTATTATTTCCTAACTTCATTAGTACAAACATGTGAATAGTGGTGAAACGTAAATAAATGACGTATTGTTAAAAATAAAATAATTTTTAGATAAGTCTGTTTTTCTAAACAATCCCAATTTTTTTTTTAAAAATATCAGCTTTAAAAAAAAATACAAGATGATGTATTTTTAGAAATAGCTAGCCGCTTTACATATTTATAGCTTCATTTTTTCTAAATTTTTTATAGTGGTTTTACTCCATCTTCTCTTTGAATATTCAATTTGTGTCTTATCTTTACTCCAGACGCCAGATTACGTCTCGTATTCTCAGTTTAATTCCCAAAGCTTACTTTCCATGATATCAAGCTACAAGTCCAATTCTGACAAACCAGCCACGAAAGGAAAAGACTTGAAATAATAGAATAGAACTTAAAAACAGCAACAACAAAAAAAGTATTTGTGGTTTTAGGTGTCATAAAGTTAAAACATTTTAAAAACAACATTCTTTGTGACTGCCTTTTCTTTGACTGTTTTTTTGCCTTATGCAATGTTTGAAGAAAAATGACCGTCTAGAAAGTAAAAATGTTAGATAATGTCTACATAAAATTAACGTTATCCAAATTTTCTAAATATTTATCTTCTATGGCGAGCTTTTGATTTTTTTTAAGAAATGCGAATAATAAGCCGCGTAACTTTACTTGTGTATGGACAAGTGCTTTGCTTATTATACTATTTTGATCTAATCAACAGATTTCCAACAGATTTGGTTCGCATCAGATGTTAAAATGGGAATATTTTGGATTAGGCCTATATATTTTATTTGCTTATTATGAGCTCTAATTTTTTGTGGTTTCTAAAAACAATTATCTACTACACTGTTCCAGAGATGACATCCAATTTAAAAAAAATTGTGCATTGTTTTGGCTTACATTTAATGCTCAACAAAGTGAAAAATACACTTTTATAGGTCGACAGTTTGATTACGCTGAGTATATATATTATAATTACCGTTAGATCATTTGAGACATGGGAGAGGTATAGAAGTATATTTTATCTTCTGTAAGCCGATACATATATTGTACTCATACTCAAATGACACAGTTTATTCACAACACGGACAAAAAGAAACAAAATATTGTTTTAGAACCCAGTATATTCTGGCCAAAATATTTTATCAGTGTCGAATAGGCTTCATGAAAACCTATATTCAGGCTCTCCACCATATACAACTGGTGTAAATAACGATTTTTTCTCCTCCGTTTCATACTACTCACTATCTGTTGAGGCTATAAGCATATATGATAATTACTCTAATGGAGTAGGAATAAGGAACAAAGCATTTTAGAAGTATTCTACTTGTATTTGCGTGGAAGGATAGTAGGAAATTATTTCGGAAAAACTACATTCAGTAAACACGACCGGGATCCGAGCCCCGATATCCCAGTATTTAACACATCACATTGAACAATTTCAGATGCGCACTAGTCAATTTTCACCCCCTATTACTCCAGCACCTATTACAAAAGTCACTTTGTTAAGGAATTAAAATATAATTATGTTATTATATTTTAACTAAATATTTATCCGCACGATTTGTTACTCGTTTATGTTATACGTATGTGTACGAATTATGGTGGTTTTCTATGGACGAGGAAGGTTGAATTCAAAGGAAGTGAACCTGAATTTGTGAGAGGGAGGGTAGAAAACACATTCGTGAAAAAACACCCTCAGTACACGCGACAGGGATTCAAGTCCCAATCTCCCCATCATCGACGATCCAGTCTATTTTTCTTCTTGCTCCTCGTCTTATTAACCAGCCAAGCTATCAAATTATTCACACCGATGGGCTAGCTAGTCTCAAGAAAGATAAAATTTGGAGGCAAAGTACCCGCTTTCGCATGGAGGGAGAGTAAGAAACCATTTAGGAATAATACACATCAGTATATTCAGCCAGGATTCAAACCCCAACCTTCCTATTACATGCAAACCAAAATAAAATGAGACCGACACCTTTAAATGCATGCTCACTGGTATGGGCTATAATTCAAATGGCATATCTTATTTTACTACGGATAAATCACACCTAAACTTCTAAAGGTGTGACGAACAGAAATATGAAGATTTTTATAAACTATTTCTTAGCATAAAGTTTTATGTTTGTATACAAAGCTATTTTAATAATATTTAATTTAACATATAAAAATATTTCCCAAATTTAATTTATTTTACACTATTAAAGCTCATTTTGATTGTGTAATCGGCGATCGGCGAAGGATGCGTGTTAATTATATAGATTGTAACGTCACACTCTACGTATCACCCGCACTGTCGAACTATGGGCCCGTCGTGTGTGGCGTTAGAGGGCAGGTCTTCCTCTCTACAGTAGCCCCATGACTTCTTTGCTGACTGACAGCTCACAGCTCACAGCCGATGGCTTTGAAAAGTTACCATACCAAATTATGTATCCCTACGCCGAACCATATGATCTGTAAAAACATGTGTTTAGCAGCTGTCACTTCTGACGGTCAAAATTTAGGTATATACCTAAATGTTGACTGTCAGAAGTCAGCTGTGAGATGTCAGTCAGCTCCAAAGAAGCCATGGGGCTACTGTAGCCTCCACGCGTGCGGGACACCAGTTCAACCAAGTCAGTTAACTCAGTTCAGTCAGTTCAGTCATTTCAGTCAGTTGAGGTCGGATCAACGATCCCCTAGCATTCACTTTTGCACAACTGACCTTTAAACAGTTGTGCTCTGATTCACGATGTACTGTTATTCACTTTTGGACAAGCCAGTCTTCAAATGTTATTAAACCATTTAAAACATTTACAATAAAATAAATACAATGAAGAAAAAATATATCTCTGGTTTTTAATATGTGTCAAGTTACAATCACCATTAAATAATATATTCAAGCAAACTTCGATTTAGCTAAGAAATGAAGTCACAGTGGAATTTAAGAAGGAGGTTTAGTGGAAGTTAATGGGAAGTTATATCAGAGAACTTAAAGAGAACTTTCTTAAAGAGTAGTTTCAATTAAATGTTTACCATATATTTAATTAATTATTCAGGATGGATTTACAAAGCTTCAAAACTTTGAAGGTTAAATTGAAGGTCAAAACTACTTTTCTTTAACTTAAGACACCCACAATAACCATCGCAACTTCGAAAAATTTCAAAGAAAGAAGAAAACTTATTTAAGTTACATTATGAACAGATTAAAAAGATCTCAATAAATATGAAATATCTCACCATTTAACCGGCCTCATGGTATTGTGGTAAGAACCCCTGGATGCTGACCTAGATATCCCGGGTTCGATTCCTAGCTAGTACCTGGGGAATTTGATATAAAGGGGAATAAATACCATTGTCCCCAGGATTTGGTTAGTTTGGCTTAAATTAGGATTGAGATCTTCATTTTGACATTCATTCATTGGCAAATTATTATTGGCTAATCTTTCCATGAACTGAATTACAGATTGTTGTAGTCCAAATCACGCCATTATTATCAAGGTTTAATCGTTTTTAAACAGTACCTTAATTTCGACAACTGATTAAGTAACATCTATAAAGTAAGAACAAATAAATACTGGTAGGCAAGCATAAGATAATTTAGTGCGTTTTTTTCCTTTAAGCCTTCCTTTTTACCTAAATACAACATTAAAAGTATAGCCAGCTTATAAAATAACGGGTAGTAAAACGCTGTTATAATATATATATATAAAACAATAACACAAACCTTATCTTCCACTTTGGCTTCAACTTTCTTTACCTTCACATTTTTAAACTTTGCCTCGATTTCATTACGCATTCAAAATTAACCTTGGAATCTTGCCACCCTCCTCCCCATTAAACAATTCCAGCCTTTTTCTGGAGTGTTAATAAAGGAATGATTTTAAACTTCAAAACTATAGACTATTCGCTTGAACATTTTAGCTAAACATTTAAGATATCGGTAATTTGAATTGGACCTGTTTGGGTTTTTACACACTTAATGCCACTTATGGTACAGTTTATTCGTGGTATCTTTGATCCTTTTTTTGTGTCTGACTTATTTAAAGTTATTAAAACTATTATAAATCCATCTGACTTAGAAACATATAGTGAAGGTTTTGCTTGTCAAACCGGCTACATCAACTTTTAAAGTGAAAAACCTTGCTCTGATAAGTACATGGTCTAAGTAGGCATATTGTCGTATGGGTTTTGGAAATAACAAAAACGTTACAATTATTTCTCTTTAATGAGAAAGTAAAAAATAAATTGATTATAAAATGTTTATTTTTTTAAAAAAGTAACTATTTCACTGATCATAACTTCGCTGTTGTCAAACAAAGGACGCAAGAAAACGTATTTCGATACAATTCGAGAGAAATTATGTACTTTACAATCCTTTTAATAGGTCCAGGTCAACCTCGGTGATATTAGGTTAAAGTGCTCGTCTCAAGACCCGATATTTGTAGGTTCAAACCTAGTTGGGGTCGATGGATTTTTCATGGACGATACTAATCCATAGCACAACTTCCTTTGAAGTGGAAGTAAAGCTGTCGGTCCCATGTCAATTATGACATGTAAAAGAACCCTGGAAAGTTTGTGAAAATACCTTTGTTATCAAAATTAGTAAGCCCTTTCGCTTTCGGTCATAGAGATTATCGTGTACTAATATAATCAGTCGGTTCAGAAAATCCACGTTAAATATTTCAAATGAATTAAAAGAAAAAAACAAACTCCAAAGATAGGCTCTTAGAAATATTTGACTTAACAGAACGCAACATGTGTGTAATTAAATAAAGTTAACAGTTATTCACATACTGGAAATATATTAAATCTCAAAAGAGAGAAATATAACAACATAGTAACACACTCAATTGAACGACTGGTGATAATTTCTCATCCTTCAGGATCATAGCTAGCTAAACAAATATACGAGTACCTTTAGCCTAATTTTGGTAGCATGGCCGTTCTAATAGGCGTTTCTTCGTATCAGAATCCTACTGTATATTAGTATTTTGGTAAGATAAAAGCCCTACCATAAAGGTGCAAAGTGGTACAATTAAGGTGGGATTGTAGAGGACGCGAAAAAAGGTCAGTATTTTTACAGCTTTTATATCAACATTCTTTTTTTGTTCAATATAGATCAAATATAGAGTTTAATTTTCTTCACATGATGACCTTAACAGTTCTTGAATATCTTTCAAGGATGTCCTGGAATTTAATGACAACTTTTCTCTTAATTTAAAAAGTTTGTCATCGAATGTTGCTTTGATAATGAAAGATATTCATTCAAGAAGTGTCATCACAATGTGAATAAAATTAAACTATTATGTTTGTACTGAGGCAATATTTTATTTGGTGCAAAGAGGTTTTCCTATTAAAATGAACAAAATACATGCCTTTTCTCACGTTTCTTACATTACTACCAAAAGCGAATCATTTCTAAAATGAAATAGAAAACTATACACCGGGCAAAATCTTAATTGAAACAGTTCACATATTTCTTAAAATCGTTGGAAACAAAAGTTATTATTTATTGTTTAAAAATAATGTCACCCAAATGTGCACAACTTTTTGGAATGCATTACTGCATTCACTAGTAAGTGAATTCTGGCCTTAAAGAGCGTGCAAATCACATGCAAATCAACTCTGTGATAAACTCGGCCAGAAATCATAAATTTGCACGAATATTATTGCACATTGATAATCTCTGATTAAACATTAATGGGGATAAATAGTTAATATAAGTTCTCAATACTGAATAATGTTGGAGTATTAAATTATATTTTGATAAATACTGCATTTAAAAGGCTGGTTTTGATTATTTTAGAATAGCTTCACAGCTAAGCATTGTGGACAAACCTTTATTCTGTCATAATAGGGACATTCTGTAGTTATTAACAATAAACTTTTTCGCCTTGTCTCTCCATCGTCACCGCCGAAAATATTGATTATTCATTCAAATACAAATGCACTGCAAACGTTTCTAGCATATCCTGGGTCTTTTCTTTTCCATTTTACTTCCATGCTTCGCACGAGCCGGGAGCTGAGTCGGGTCTGCTATGAGGAACGCTTTTAAGTCTTTAATATCTTGGAGTCGATGAGAAAATAACTCTTTCAAATACCCCATAAGAATTATTATTATTATTATTATTATTATTATCAGAACCGCGTCTTACTACCCGCTCGGATTATACGCACTTACGCTAATGTGTAATGTTAGGGTGATTATGAAATGGAAGACCTACAGTTTAAAGTGGTATTCGAACCACGGTGAAGGCCTGCATTCCACACATTCATAAGTTGTGATTATTACACGTCTTTTCTGAGGCGAAGGATGGGTTTGGTAATCAGATAAATCTGTGCCGGAACCGAAGATTGAACCCTGGACCCCAAGCTCAGAAATCTGACACCTTACCCCTAGACGGCCAGGTCACCCCCTTAAGAATAAATCGGGGGCTGTTCAATCTGGAGACCACAGAAGCTATGGAACGTCACCACACCAGGATATATTTATAGGGATATATCTGCGTACTTATACCATAGCTATAAATAGGAATGAAAATTTGAAAATTTAGAGGAGATGTACCCAAATTTTTTTGGATGAATAGTGGGAAACCATTGAGTATAAATAACATATCAGTACAATCTACAGAGATTTTAGTCGTGATATAGCTAACACTTGCGATCCAATTTAGTGTGACAGTGTTGCGTTTGGCCATACGGTGACCGATGCGAGTAATAAAGAAAACTCCTACCAAAAATTCGACAAGCTGGTCTTGCAACTACTTCTACTCCTGCACTTACAATGGTTCTTCTCCTTAATAGATTTTACAGAATATTCCTTTTCGTGGGATATCCATAAATGCAGTTATAATAATTATCTGATCAGTGTGTGAGACTTTTGGCTTGGTAGACAGGTGGCAAATAGAACCGCTGGTAGCATTGGGATGAGGACAGGGGAGGGGATGCAATTAGAGAGTGCATGGCATAATGAAGTGGCATGTAATTAGTTGGCACACACAAGTCGGAAGAAGGGGGTTGTTGAGAGCAGAAGGGTGAAAAGGGGTGGGTGAGGAATACTTGGGCTTTCGGACATATGTTCCTGAATCACTTTTCACTTTACTCCAAACCTTCGCATAAGTATTTTTTTTTCACTTCTCTCTCTTATCACCAGTACCTTTCACAGCTTCCCCCTCCCTCTTTTTTTTCAAACAACACTTTGCGGAATGGACCATTCGCCAAACTGTTAAATTAACCTTAAAGCAGTAAATTTAAGTCTAAGTTAATATCTCTCAGCGATTCTTGGTTGTGCTTGTTATTAAAATATACGTCTGCAGACGAAAACCTAATTTAAGGTTAGAGTGTAATAATAGCGACCCGATTGCAAAAAACAACAACTAAATAATAAAGTTATTTATGATAAATACGTTCCAAAAACTCTATGGCGTGTGAAATTAAATTGGATTACATTTAGTTAATTGATAATTTTGTTTTGAATTATAGTGTGCATTACGTTATTAATTATTTACTAGCCAGAAAACCCTCTGTGTAAATATGGTTGGGGGTTATTGTTATTACACGCTACATTCCTTACATAAACTGTATTATTTCTAAAGTAGTTAATGCTTTAAACCCCAATTAACCATTTTAATCGCACATAGTACATTTATTTGTTTAATTGGTATATTTAACACAAGTACGATTACCAGATAGCTATTAAAATAAGACATGAGGAAGATTATTTTTTTTATTCCGTGTTGTACTACTCATCTTAGACATACGTATTTAGCTACTAACCGTGTATACATGAGTAAGGTATCATTTTCAAGGAAATCTACCTGAGTTTGCATTAAGGAAGTGTGAAAAATCTGTATAGGAATAACTTCTCTTAGTATATCCAGACAGGTTTTGAACTCTGTTTGTTTGGTAGTGGAGAAGTCAGACTAGATAAGTCTAAAATTTAGTATGTATGAACACCCATGCAAGTATGTGTATTTTTTTATTAAACTATATAATCTAATGTAAACTAAAGTCTTACTTCAGGACAATCTTTGATATTTTAACGGTTCCTTTGGACTTTGTCATTAAAATCATTTAACTGATATATTTTCTTGTTTTTTTTTTTTCTTGTTTTTTTTTTGCACACGCACAACCATTACTTATCTGGGCAATACGAAATTAAATACACAGATGAAAGGAGGTAGAATTTATAGGAGGCATACCCGCATTTGTGTGCAAAGAGAGTGGAAAATTGTTTATAAATACCTCGGTGCACAAGGATTGGTTTTGAAAACTCAACCCTTCAACTATATCTCTCTCTTTATATATACATACATACTCTTTTATGTATATACACACACATGTGGCACAAATAGTTTAAATTGGGTATTGTGGAGCAGCAAATCTATTGTTATTTTTAACCCATATTTAAATCCATGTTTGGAGAACAAACATAGTTAATCATCGTGGTGTATGTATGTGCGAAGTTAAAAAAAAAAAAATCCGCATTCCAAATGACGAGTATTTTTACAAGAGCCCATTTATGTCAGTCCCCATGTTGTTTGCTTTACGCGCGCCGTCTCTTGTTTCTTATCGCTTGTCGACACTAACGCTCGAAGCGGACAGGCGTCGAAATGCCCGAGCGCAGTTGACGTGTTCCCAGTAATTTCCATATTAACCGCGGTAATTTATAAACTAACTCGTGTTTGCAAATCATTCCTCGGATGTCTGTGCAGACTTGATAACAGAACCAAAAGCTACCCCTCATCCCCCCCACCCCTCTTACCACCTTTTTTCCCAACCTCCAGCCCTTCTACCACACACACACCTTCCTACTGTTGAAAACGTGAGTAAAATTCTGCTCGATTAGTGGAAATTTGCAAAAAATATTCAATTATTTTATCAACATTTCTTATCTGACACATTGCCAAACTAAAGATCGTGGTTGAGTTAGATTACGCCGGGACCACGATCAACTTATTGTTAACCTCTTCGATGATCGCATGGTTTAAGGCGATACTCTCGCAATATACTAAATTGTCGAAGCCGGAGAGATTGAGGTTCGATCCCGGTCGGGTTCACTGAGGGTGGTTTTCCCTAAATGCTTTTCCACTCTCCCTCCCAATAGTGCGGGCGCACTTAATCTACGAGTAAATTAAACCTTCCTAATCCTTAACACATTAATGTAATTAATACATAGGTGTGTAACCCGAATGGGTAGTAGGACGTGATGCTAAAAAAGAATTAAATTTCATGGAACGGCCACTTAATCTTCTCGCGACCCGCCTCGTTGGCGTAGTTAGCTAACACAGCAGTCGTGTTGATCTAGACCACTGAGGACGGGGAGCTCGAGGTTCGAATCTCGGTCGGGTGAACTGGAGTGAGTTTTTCCTAAATGGTTTTCCACTCTCTATCTCCACGCAAATGCAGGTTCACTTCTTCTAAATTCAACCTTCCCAATTCTTAATCTATTAGTGTAATTAGTACTTAAGCGTATAGCCCAAACGGATAGTAAGATGCGCTGCTAAATAAAATAAAAAATTTATGTAACATAACGCCACGTAATGTAACGTAACGTAAATGTTAGCTTTTATGTCTTAAAACGGAAGGCATCACAAAACAATCACCTAATCGTTCACTTAACTTAAGAGTAATCCAGGGAGAACTTTCATGTTACGTTGACCTTAGGTAAGGGATATCACGGGGTTTAGCTAGCCAATCATTTTGCGACCCACGTCAACAGGGCTATTTGGTATTTAGTCTGTTTTGTTTATGGTATGCAGACGACTTTATCTGTATAGTTTGTCCGCGTCTCGTGAACTCTAAAATGTTGTAGCCTCTTATTACACTTTATTCTGTATATCCAGGAAACTACATTAGCCCCATGACTTCTTTGGTGCTGACTAACAGCTCATAGCTCACATCTGATGGCTTTGAAAAGCTACCAGACTAAATTATGTATCCCTACGCCAAACCATATTATCTGTAAAAACATATGTTTAACAGCTGTCACTTCTGATAGTCAAAATTTAGGTATATACCTAAATGTTGACTGTCAGAAGTCAGCTGTGAGCTGTCAGTCAGTACCAAAGAAGCCACTGTATAATTGCAATTAATTGTAACATAATAAGCCATAAATGCTTGGTTTTCAATTTAGTGAACTTTTTTTTTTGTCAAACTATCCGATTTCACTTACTGTGTTTTGGTCGAGTTACGTTACATTAAGTGAATCCTGAATACACACTAGTTTCTTTACATTAAGTGAACGTGTAGTAAAAGTTAAATAAACGTTACGTTACGTTACAAGAACGTTAAGTTGATCGTGATCCCGGTATTAATCCAGGCATGTCAAACTCGTGATTAATCAAAGATCAACGTGACCCTACTGTATATTTTTTTATGAACATTGAGGGAACACAACAGTTGAAAATTTAGAACAATTTAGGGAAATCTGGTCTGTGAGATTGGTATGGAAAAAAACTGGTTTTCTTCAAGGAGGATCGATTCCTCATAAAAATTATCTTATTTTCACATCCATTACATGCGATGTTTGGCAGTACATACGTAAATCAAGAGTTATTTTCTCAGGTTAAAGTGAAAAAAACAACATAAAAACACTATCGGTCTTGATTTACGAGAACATATTTTTCAACCACTTTGAAAGTGTATTTAGCACAAGATTTACACAATTTTTGCAACAACATCAACAAAAAAATAATAAAATTTTTGTTTGATTTGGTTTTATTGTTTTATACAGAGGCACAATCTTTATATTGTATTAATATTATAATTGATTATTGAATTATTTTTAATTATGATAGTGGAATTACATTTTTTATGTTGTCCCGTTATTATTATCATCGATTTTCAGTGTGGCCCTGATTACAACCCTGGCTTGGACATTCACAGGTGGAGCTCATGGGTCAAGGAGTCAGTTTCGTCTTGTCTTGTTTTACAGTGAATGGGTGTTTGGGAATTCAGTCACAGCCAGGTATACTTAAAATAATTTCCCCTAAACGGTTTCCCTTTATCTTTAAGTGCAAATGAGGGTACATTTCCTCCAAATTCTACCTTACTCAATTCTAATTCACTACCAGGTTAACCTATTTTTACCACTGCATCATAACATCCCTTAGGAATATTTGCATTGTAATCATACTAAAACTACATTAATAGGGTAGGGATGGCGAAAGTATAAAATAGAGGGAGTTTGCCCATATTTTCTTGAAGGAAGAATGGGGAGTAATATAAAGGAAAAAACCCTAAATGTATCTTGTATGATTCGAACATTAACCTTATCTTATCACCAGCAAACGAAGTTAAACTATTTATCCCACGTGCCTAATGGATTAAAGAAAATATCGCCCGGGAAAACTGTGTCGTCCCAGAAAAAAGGGGAAAAGTGCGCCCTCCTATCAATCATCACACCATTAGCTGGTGAAAGTGCACTCGATACACTGTTTTACACGCTTACAAAACAAGTACGCCCAAGGACCTAACAAAGTGTTTGAAGAGTCTAGCCTAGATTTAAAAAAAAATGGAGTTAAAGGTCATCAATAACTAGTTTGTTAACTTTAATTTATACGTTCACATCAAATGCTTACAGATACATACTAATGTTTGTTTCATTTAAAAACCTAACCTAACCTAACATAAATAACAGGCAAAGAGATAGGGGCAATGAATCGAAGTACTTTGACATTCTCAAGACCTCATGATGTGCGATGATTTTATTTGAAGTACCCACCGTCCTAAGCAAACGGATACGATGAACCGATCTACGTCGGTGAAAATGGTAATGCCATGAGGAAAGTGAGAAAGGTACGCCCACACGACCTTTGTTAAAAGTATTTAGGCGAGACAGACAAGGTTGTGTGGGAACACTTTTCTCACCTACTAGTTGATGATTCATGCGAGGTGAAGTTTTCCTTTTTTTTCTGGGAAGGTGCAGTATTCTCTGGTGCAATTTTCCCGACACCTTGTCCAATAGTGCGGCTACAACATAGTCTTCTAAGAACTTTAAAAACTTTTTTTAAGTGTCTTTACAAGAGATCCATATAAAAAAAGCTTGTGCATTATGTTTGTAATGAGCTCCACCTTAAGGGTGTTACATGATGAGCACTGAAAGCATTGCAGCTGTTTCGAAATTCTGGATTATTTACGAAGTGGTTTCATATTTCTTAAAATGGCTTTCAACAAAATTTAGGCTTAAGCTTTGACCAGTTAAAGAGGTTAAACTTTAATTTTTTAAAAAAAAGTGTCTGGTAACTTATTTAAAACCTCAAAAAGCAATCCCGCATTTGCTTTAAATTTTCTGTTGTGACCCTATCAAATATGACTTTATTTGATAGAAGATGGATATTTGTAGGGCTCTATCGTATTACTTTAATCTCAGAAGTACAAATATTGGCGTAAAGCGTAGTTGATTTTTTTTTAAATTTTTAATTGGAATTTAAACTTTGTAGCGAGATAGAGACTTGTTGATAGCTTTCACCTACAGTTTGGTGAAAACCATATTTATAAATATAAAACCACTTCTTCACAAATGCGGAATTTACAAACGCATAAAACGCCTTAAGGGTTGGACCGCTTCTGAAGCTCAAATCTCATCTCAGAAATGACATAATCTCTTTATCTAAAAATCATGATTTCGAGAACGTATTTTGCTAAACTTACCTTGTACTCCCCCCTTCGCCTACCCTAATGTCAACACAACTAGAACGAGCTAGTCAGGTGTAAAACTGTCGCTTGCGCGATTATTTCACCGCGCTGAAATACATGTTTGTTAAAGCTGAGCCAATCGAGCAGGCCCTACTGGCAAAGAGGATTGATTTGAATAGCTAATTGAAACGTTACGGACAAAACGTGGTGGCGATTTTGGGGAGGAGGGTGGGGTGAGGGATGTAATACTGGTAGGAAGTTGAAAGTGTGGGATTTTTTTTGAAGGGAACTGTTTATTTGGAGAAAGGCTCAAACGTTCACTGTAAGCTTTTTTTATTTTAGAAATTAAATGCTGTTAAAAAACCTTGAACCTTAGGGATATTACAGAATAGATTACGGAGCGCATATTTTTCTCAGATATAAAAGAAAAAGAATATACATNAATATACATATTTTTTGTTGTTGTGAGGCTATGGTTTAGGAATGAATAGACTAATCTCTGAGCTTATACAACTTTTTTTTTTTTGGGTTAGGATTTTGTGCAAGTCAATTAATCACTACGGATCAAAATGACTAGTCACACGTGTAATTTTGCATGAGGTTATTAGAATGCACGTTATATTAAAATGGTGTAATACTTCCAATCACTGCATACACCACTCCCAATTAGGCTATATCTAAAATCTGCTTTAGACCTCAATTAAAAATAAGTAATTACTGTTATTTCAGTGAACTATATGTTTTAATCATTTATAGGGATTTAAATCCCATAGTAAGCACACAACATTATTTTTATGGATCGATTAATATCAAATGTCTATAAAAAACATATTTTGATACATTATTAATGTATAAACTAATTAATGAATGTTATTTTAAATTCACTAGGAAAGGGTATTAGTGTATTAAATGATCTAATAATATGTATGGTATTTAAGAAGGATGCCTTTGACAACAATTGCACCAACCTTTACATGGGATCTATCGCCGGTGTAATCGGTATGAGTTATTCTCCTGAAGTCCAGCACACTATCCTCTCACTGCCAACTATACCGTTAGCTTATTTTCCAATTAAGTGTTACCTTATATTCATAATTAATTTATATATAAATTTGTTATATATATATATATATATCTTACCATGTCTCACTACCACTTTGGGCTATAGACACTCTTGTGTATATATATATATATATATATGTGCATATGTTTATATATATACATATGTTTATATATATATGTATATGTTTATGCATATGTTTATATATATACATATGTTTATATATATGTATATGTTTATACATATGTTTATATATATATACACACATTATTACGTTAATGGAGTATGAATGAGGAAGTTATAATTTAGAGAAAACGCACCCGCATATTTGTGGATGTTGGAAACCCTTTAGAGTTTAGGAAAACTTACTTCAGTACACCTGATCGGAGTTTAAACCACAATATACTCCTCATCGGTGGTCCACTCCATTTTGAGATTGACGCTTTAGATCATTCAACCACCGAAGCGGGTTTGTTTTATATTTAATGTTAATCTAATTACTAATTTCCAAAAGTATGTAACCTACAATCAGGTTTTGAATGGATTTTAACATTTTATGATTTTGTTGGGTATTTGTATTTTATAAGTTATCAAAGTTTTGTGATAAAATAAACACTTTTGGTTATCTTCTATAATAAGGTCTTATAAAAAAATACCATGGTATTTATTCAGTATTTAATGATTTATTAGTCAAATCTCGTTGACTTCAGTGGTGTTTATAAAATGGGGTAAAGTTCTTGCCTCAGGATCCGATGTTAGTGGGTTCAAACCCAGCTCAGGTCAACGGACTTTTCTTGAGTGATAAGAATCCATATCAGAACTTCCTTTGGAGGGGAAGTAAAGCCGTCGGTCCCATGTCGATTGTGGCACGTAAAAACAACCTGGAAATTATGTGAAACTATCTTTCCCGGTAAAGTTGGTAAGCACTATCACACTCACTCATAGACATTCAGTGGGGAAAGCAACGGGAAACTACCACCCTCCCTGAACTTCCCTAACACACGGAATTTCTGCCAGATGGTGCAAGTAGCACTAACCAGCCAATGGAATGAATACATGCCCAACTCAGGATGGATATAAATCACAGCAAGACTACCTTAGAGTTTTTTACTTAAAAATAAGAAAAATAAGAAGAATTTAAGCCAAACATATAGGTTGTAAAATAGTTTTTGGATATAATGTTTTATAGAAATAAAAATGCTACGGAGGTTTCATAACAGTGCTTAATTTAGAGCAAAACATGTATTAATAATTGGAGTACAATTGTTTCCAAATCAAAAACAGAATGTTAAAAATATAAGCTAAAAACTAGCTTTAACAAACAGCCCTTAAGTCTTACCAAGAAAAGTAAGCTTTACAGAAAAGGTAAAATATATAAGATTTCCCTTATTCTCAGGATTCTTGTAAGATCAAAGTTACAAGGTAACTCTGCCTTACCTCGAAAACTTCCGCCATAGTTATTATTTGAAGCCGTATTAAAACCCATTCTTTACCGTTTCTGTGAATCAAGAACTTCACGGAAGCTTACCTATACTGTTTGTTTACTAATTAACGTCGAATAATTACACAGGGTGTGCTTGGTATGAGTTTCATAATATTTATTAATGTTGTTCCCCATTAAAGCAAGGATATAACAAAGAGCGTATTTAATATTTTAATTTTGAAACTACGTGATCCATATTTTTATCTTTTCAAAAACCATTCTAAGTAAAAAAAGTTTATGTTTTTCTATCCCAACGCGATTGTGAAAGTTTTCTAGAAGGTAAATTATGTTGCCAGGATGTAATGTTGCCAGGATGCCACTTTAGGAAGTTTCTCGAACAACGTTGGTATTTCCGAGAGAAAAAAAAAATAATCTCGCCCAAAACAAGGGAATGTTTATTATTAGCTCCTGCAAAGATTATTTAATATATAACAAGGCTGAGTGTTTTAAACGTAATAAAACCAGTTGCTTATATTAAGTGATCATTCAACAGTAGGAGGTGAGAATACCATTGGGCACACGGACTAAATATCAGGCTCCGTATATTATGGTTTGGCAGGGATGATAAGGTTCAAGTTAGAATCTTTGTTTGGTGTTAATGAAGTTATAATCTTGATTGGGTATTATAAGAATGGTTTCGTCGAAATGTTATCGCATTGTACTTTACCACAAGTGCGGACACCTTTTCTATAAAATTCTACCTTCCTCATCGTTAATCCACTAGTGTTTTTTTTTTAATTTATTTATTTAGCGCCACGTCTTTCTAACTGTTCAGATTATATGCATATGTACAAATCATTCTAAAGAATTAGGAATGAGTAAGGTTGAATTTGGTTGGTCCAGCATTTGCGTGCTGGAGCGGAAAAAAAACATTTTTGAAAACCACCTTTAGTACACCCGGCTGCAGGGC